>MU155261.1:0-88786 GCA_015484465.1 Pholiota conissans
TACACCGCAAAAGCTGTTTGACGTCGAAATGATATCCCGCTCATGCATCGTCAAGCAATTGGATCCTAGCTACATGTGATATGGGATTGATGTCGTTTAAGGCTAAGGAGTGAAAACAAAATGACATCGTTTCGAGTGCCTATATCATTTCGACATCAGCAATTGTGATAATGATTTCTGGTCCCTCTAAGGTATCCAAATGACCGCAAAATAACCTGCTGACACAATGAAGTTTTAATATCATTTCAACATTGCTGATCCGTGTAGTTAGTGTCATAATCCTGTCAATTTCAATCATGCCACACTCTCCATTATCTATTCTTTTTTGTACGCCCGGGTCAATGCCACCCATAGTCAAAAAATATATTCAAGAGATGCAGGGACAGTGTACTCTAATTATCTGATGCATCTAAACTGTAATCCTTCCAGCATCTTCACTTCGACAGAAAGGTCATGCAGATATTACCTGATGCCGATTTCACCTTGGAAAATGCTGCAGGGTGAGAGCAGGTTCAAGGTCGACATGGGCAGAAGCTGACCTTGTTGACTGTAACGGCGCAACTTGCTAGCACATTGAATCGAAGCACTGAAGTGGAGTGAGTTGAATTCATTGTCAGAAATAGAAACACAGTTTACATAGCTTCTGGTTGCGACAAGCACCAAGGTCCCATTCCAAAAGGTTTCAGGTCTATTGCCACCATAACGACCCTCGAGCGGACTCCGGCAGTGAACAGCTCTGGACAGACTCACCTTGGTCACTGTTGGTTGGAGAGCAGCGTTGCGCAAGTTATACATGTGGAGATCTCAAGGGAAGAGGGTTGACAATGTTGTGCTGGGGCTTGCACGGTGACCGTTTATTGATGTAGTGAACGAGTGAAAAGTTCAAAGGCAAGAGGCGACGCGGTTGATTTTAAAGGGAGCCATCACATGACCAGGTTGAGACACCAGAGGTTCAATGTATTATACGTCGTCGCGCAATATCAAACCGATGCCAATAGGACGCTAACATGCGATTGACATTGAAAAGTCGATGAAAGTTGCGAGAGAGATTTGAGGAAGGCAAGCGACATCGATATGGTGGCGAAACAAGGTCACACCAAGCGCAGGCAGTGACATTGTTTGTTTGAATGCCTCGGATGTCGTTTCGGCCTAAAATCCAGTGTATGATCGATGTTTGGAATTGCTGGATACATATCTCATAAGAAGGACATATAATCTATGTAAATATGTGTTGCCATAGCTAGGACGGCAGCCGATCTCAACTTGACCTGATTCAGCTTTTGCGGTGTAGTACTGCGCCGGGGAAGAGGTTCGTGCATAATTCCAACTACAGCGTTGACAATCCTGACTAATGTCATCCGAAAGATTTAGAAAGAGAGACGCGTCTTGAGGTCTCGACGAAGCAGGAGATGAAAACGATCAAACCTCAATCATCCGGCGACTGGGATCGCAACTCCCTCGCCAACATCATCCTTTGAAAGTCATCTTGACAAGTAGACCAGAGCACTGGATCCGCGACGCTTTCGGAGAACACCTATACACCATGAAACGCTTCTTCCTACATCACACGCCAGACAGACGACGATATTCGGACTTTCCTGACTGTTGAATTCGGGAAGTTACGATTAACTCGTGAAAGAATGAAATACGAGGGCTGGCTATCACAGCAAGTCATTGACGATTTCGTGAAGAGAGCCTCAGGACAATTTATTTATGCATTTACCATCATCTGATACCCCCAAGATCCGAGCAGTAGAAGAGAATTAAAGACGACAGACATTGTCCTTCTGCAATTTATACGAGACCAATGGAGAGAACTCTCTTCGTTCAGCAACTTCTTTTCAAGACAGCCTGATCAAGGAAATCAAGTAAAAACATACTACGTACACCTTACGCGGAATACGGCTGAAGAATCATGCTTGATATATTGATATTTGGCAAGCACGTTGACGTACTGTGTGCCATTGGTACACGGGTCTCACACATTATTTTTCTCGACAGAAGACTGGCGAAAACACAATTTCGTATATGGACTCGGAAATGTAATAAGCCGGGTAACATCGCTGAAGCCATACTACTCGTACGTTTCCTCAGTGTCTCTAAATTATCTATATCCATGCTAACACGTTGGAACACGATACCCTGCAGAAAACAAAGCACAACGACGTGTCTCCTAGTCCTGCGTGGGCAAGATTGCTAGTGTCGGAGGTGGTTTTTGAGAAACATCTCAATCGAGTATACCAACGGACAGAAGTATTTATAGTCACATAATATGTAAAATAGAATTAGATTTACTTGTAACTTGTATACTCGCATTGTATTCCACGGACCCTTGTTGTTGTATCACTTACCACAACCGTCTATTGATATCCTGCATCACGGGAAATAATGTTTATTTTATCAACAGAATAACAGACAGACGACTGAGTATCAACTTTGGCCGTTATGAGAAAAAGTAAATGGATAATTTGTTCGAGACAGAGCGCATTGTACGCGTACAACATAGGAAAGTAATCGAGTTCAGAGTCAAAGTTTACGTTGAGCAAGAGATAGAAGGGAAAGTTTCATTACTTTACAGTTAGTGACGTTCTCCAGAGTCTCCGTGGCGGCGGCGGTCATGGCGCTCCCCAGAATCACCGTGGCGGCGGCGGTCGTGGCGTTCTCCCGAGTCTCCATGTCGACGACGGTCATGACGCTCGCCAGAGTCGCCGTGGCGGCGGCGATCATGGCGTTCGCCAGAGTCCCCGTGGCGGCGTCTGTCGTGGCGCTCTCCAGAATCACCGTGACGGCGGGCTTCAACCTCGACTTCACGCCTGTCGTGGCGTTCTCCAGAATCACCGTGGCGGCGACGATCATGTCGCTCCCCAGAATCCCCGTGACGGCGGCGGTCGTGGCGCTCACCAGAGTCCCCATGGCGGCGAGCCTCAACGTCGAGCTCACGCCTATCGTGGCGCTCACCAGAATCTCCATGTCGGCGGCGGTCGTGACGTTCTCCGGAGTCTCCGTGGCGGCGACGGTCATGACGCTCGCCAGAGTCGCCGTGGCGGCGGCGATCATGGCGTTCGCCAGAGTCTCCGTGGCGCCTGCGGTCGTGGCGCTCCCCAGAATCGCCGTGGCGGCGGGCCTCTACCTCGAGTTCACGCCTGTCGTGGCGTTCACCAGAGTCCCCGTGTCGTCGCCTATCGTGGCGTTCGCCAGAGTCTCCATGTCGGCGACGGTCGTGTCGTTCGCCAGAATCCCCGTGGCGGCGACGGTCATGGCGTTCACCACTGTCGCCGTGGCGGCGACGATCGTGACGTTCGCCAGAGTCTCCGTGTCGGCGCGCCTCCACTTCGGTCTCGCGCCTATCGTGGCGCTCACCGGAATCGCCGTGGCGGCGGCGGTCGTGCCTCTCGCCAGAGTCTCCGTGGCGGCGCCTGTCGCGTGAGTTGCGACGGTCGCCGTTGGAATCTCCGTGGCGGCGTGCATCGAGGCCAACGACCTCACGGCCGACAAGGCCAGCATCGGCCCCAGCTACAAGAGCCGTCCCCTTGGTGGCGACCTGTAAAGTTTTGATTAAGAATTAACTCAAACGCAAAGTAGCGAAAAGAACGTACAGGGATGGCGCTGGTCGCTGAGAGGACAGCTGCAAGGATGAAAGCGACAAAGCTTTTGGTGAATTGCATTTTGTTACGATTGGAAAAATTGTGGTGATTTGTTAGATGAGAGAGTACGAGAGCGATGAGCAGTTAAGTGAACGCGAGTGCGGTCGAGTTTTGAAACTGAAGATTTTGGAATCGATACACCAGCTTTTATAGAGCTCACAACCCCACTAAAATAATATCATTAGAAATACAAAAAAGATGGTAATTGCATCCAAACCAACGCACCTGAGAGCAGCTTGGCGTTGAAGGCTCACAAATGTTCGATGTACCCCAACTATTGACAGAAAAAAAGTAAAATTAGAATGCCAAGGTGCGGAGACGAGCAAATTGAAATAGACATTGACACCGACGAGGAAGAACTGCAATTCAAATATGAGCCGACTCTCTGTCCTGTATGTTCGAGATTAAATCCAGTCAGAAAAATACAGAAGCCATACGAATCTCGTGCACAGGACGTCAACTAGAAATTGAATTGTACTGAGGAATGAGCGTGTACGCGCAATCAAAGCACTTTCTCTAGCAGAAAAAGAAGGCTCTTCTCGTGCGACGAACTTCCTCAGAATCATTTATTGCAAATAATATACCCAATGCTAAGAGAACCAAGAGGGCTGCGGTGCTGCGGTTTGGGAATATTGAGGTATTTAGAGAAAGATTGGCCAAGCGCTTCCCCCAAGAGTCTCCAATACTATTCATAGAAATAGCACTATAGCGCCCAAGGAGCCTCGAGTAAATTTAGACAGGGTATCACGCGAGCAGGCGCGAACTTCCACAAGACAGCCGTGGTTTTAGACAGAACAAAGGAGAGTCACCGAGAATCGCGCTTGGCAGTTGTGGCTGTAATCTATGAGTACACCAATTCAGCATGATTCGGAGAGATGCAAGACATGAACACACCTCAGGCCTCAGTGGACATCTTGATGGCGCAAGAAATGGCAGCTCTCACAGCCGCAGCAATTTCGCTTCCGTTACGTCCGAGCGTACACAGTTTAAAAATACTGTTAGCCAAGCCTTGACGAAAGCTGGAAGCTCACAAGTTAAACATAAATTCCTCGCCAAATAGTATCTGTATGATTTACCGTGGTGCAAAGTAGTATATGGTCCGCGAACGTGTCCTTGATGCGTGTGAGGGTAAAATCCATTGGCAGACAACTTTCAACTGTTATGCAGGAAGCCTCGCTGATAAATATAGAGGCGAGTCGGATATGGGTATCGTCTCCCTTGATTGCTGCGGTTTGTGCCACTCTGAGGGTGTGTGTGGGCTTGGTGCGAGAATTGGACAGACAAAAAGATGCCCACAAGGTTATTCCTTGTCAACAGATCAAACTGCATAAATACAGTCAGTCTTATAAGCATCCATTGAATCCATTGACGGATACGCACCCAATACGCCGAAGTGGGAACCAAAATGCCCACCAAATGCCCGCTGAAGCGAAGTGATTAGTCGCCACTTGCGGTCCATACTGAAGTTCGGGTTCATTATTGTCAAAATATCAATTCATAAATAGATATAAGGCTAGATTCTACCTTGTTTCGCTAAACGACGGCATAGAATAATTCAAGAGAGTCGAGGTTGACGTTGAACTTCCGTTGAACTTCCGTTGAACGGGTTCAACCAAGTGTGACATAGTGACATCACGCTTAAGGCTGATATTTCCGGCCGGCTCTGTCAAGTTGCCGGTCATCTTCCAGGTTTTTGACTGCTAAACTCCAAAACTCTCCATTTGTGCAAGCTGCAGCCAGAAAAAAATGTTCAAAAATTTGGTCATGCGGTTGAGAAATATGACAAACTAGAGGGAAGCTCCGCTGGGAAGATGGAGGAGCTGAACAAGTAGTGCATATATTACTCGTGCGTCGCTTTCAGGGCTGAAATCTGAGCGCCCCAACAAAAGCCCTCTCGCCCGTGTCAGTAAATGCTCCGCGGGCGCCCTGTCATTACAATGCATTTTGCAATATCAACAAGGCACATCAGCGCCATCGTACGCATTTAAAACCGATTCAAAGAGTGCATTGCAAATATAAGTACTATCTACTAAAGGATGAGTATACGATTGCATGTAAGTACACTACGCGTAATCGTCCACAAGCACCACTTCCCAGAGATGGTCCTTTTCTCCACGCGGTGGTCGTCAGAGGTAAAAGTCGTAAGACGTTTGTGTCGTAAAGGATGTAATATGATGAAGAGGTGTAAAACTACTGCTACGAAAAATAGTAAGATAATAAGATGGGAGAAGCGTGTGTTGTGCAATGGGATGATGGATGAGAATGATGATATATGCAAGAGAAAAGAGGTTACACAGCAAGGAAACGGGAACCGCAATGTGTTGGTGAGATGTGAAGAGAATGAATGATGCGGAAAAAAAAGAAAGGAAAGAAAAATGAAACGGACGACAGTCCTCCGCAATGAGATGTTAAAATAAATTAATGGAAAGAAAGAGATTATCTCCTTGCGACGCGCTTCCGTTCTCGACCGTCCTCATCGATGTCCATGTCTTCGGCCGCCTTTTGCACAACACTGATGTTCGAATTGTGGGGTTGCAATTGGTGGAGGTTGCGCGAGCTGCGTGTCCGGCGTTTGCTCAGTCCTGATCCTGTGTTGCCTCCGCCGCTCGTGCCTCCGAGACCGCCGGGCGAAGAGCCTGCAGACGAAGGGCCGCCGATGGAGATGGTAGGTGAATTGTGATCGAGCATCATCATCACCGCGTGCCGCCGTTTTGCGCCTGCGCCGATAACGATGGGAGTCTCGGAGAGAGGGGGCTCAAACGGCTCCGGATGGAAGTTGTTTCCTGTGAAGTGGGTGGGTTGCACAGTGGGATGGAAAGACTCCTTTGTCGGCGTCGGGCGGCTCTTTGTCATCCGTGATACAGATCGAGGTAGTGTACTTTGCGGCGGAGGTGAAGGTGATGAAGGCACGGATGGTGGCTGCATGCTTGAATGAGGAACGGGCGAGTTCGGGGTAGGCAGTGATGTCGTCTATGATAACGAAAATTTAGAGATGATCCATCATAAAAACAAGGAGTCCAACTCACCGCTTCCTTAGACCGACCAGACGAGCCACTTGACGTTGATGCAGTAGCCGATTTCTGTTCTTCTGACTTTGCAGCGGCAGTGGCAGAGGTTGGTGGCCTCGGTGCCGCACGTTCCTTGTCCTTCTCCCGCTCTTCATCCTCCTCCTCTTCCTCCTCTCTGGCACGTATCGCATCGACACGGGCCTCAGTCCAGTCCATGACTCTCCCAATCGTCATTCCGCCTCCCTCGACTGCATGCGACGATCCCAACGGCGACTGACCGATATCACTCGCTGACACTCCCTGCTGGATAAAGTTAAGCAGATCCTGGCATGCAGCCGCATACCCTGCATTGTAGGCACGTTTCGAAGTCTTTCTCGATGACCGATAGAGCGTCGTGATGCTCAGTGCAGCGGCTGTTGTGTGAGAAGAGAAGAGAGTCAGCAATGTTTCTTTGTACGCAAATAACTTGCAAAAAGGTATAATGTTCCTACCTTTGAAATCGTTGAGCAATTCCTTTTCCGCATTCTGTTGAGCGGGTAATGAGTTGGCGAGTGTATTGAGGTTCAGAGACTCCATAACGTGAAACTATGGGAAAGAACGATGTGGTTTGATTGAGACCGTCGAAATTGGCGAACACGGCCACTAAAGCACTAAACAATCTGTATTTATCTGATTACGTAACCATTTCGTTAACTGCATGGATCATCCTCGCGATCTCTTTTCTGGCCAATTGTTCAACAGAAATCTATGTCAAACGGTAGTTACGGAAAAAGTAGAAGTTCTTGACTCGAAAGAAGAAGAAGAGAGCGGAAGCCATGGAGGGACAACAACCGTGAGAGTGTCGGAATCCAAAATTAGGAAATTCAGAATTCTCACCGCTGTGCCTCCTACTGTGACTAACTGTTTGGTCAATTCCAGCCACCCGGGCCCACACCTAGCCACACCTGCGCATGAATGTCAAGGAATCACTGTAACATAAACATGACAGCTCTGGTAGGCTCGATTTTTGCAATACAGATACAATTCTGCCGCTGGAAATCTTGCGAAACAACCTGTTCTACGACGTTTATTGTCCACGTCACAAGTGCATGGATGAAGCTTGTCAACGCGTCAATATTTTTACCCAGATATCATGGCTACGGTCTCCACCTTTCAAGATTGACACTTTCATACTAGGAGAGAGGTGCTGTTGAGTCACTTCTCAAATGGAACATTCAGAACAATGGAAGCCGAAAGCTGAACAAAGGTGACGTCGATATTCAGCGATGTTGGAACCAGGTCCAATTCGGGCCGCACTCTTCTTTCCTTCACCCGTGATGCTCATATAAATCGTGTCTGGTGGATTCTTGCTTCATGGTACCAGACGGCGGCACCTTCCTCTCTTTTGCTTCTATGCTCGACTTGGTGGTCATGCGGCCAGTTCAGACGGCCCGCTGTCGAGGAATGGCAGAGTATATCTTGGTCAACCCCATTTACGCCTATGTGTTCTGAGAAATGCGGTCGATCTGTCTACAGTACTTGCTTGCCTTTGGTTTTGCTTTCGGTGTCATTTCTGCGAGCGCCCCAAAGGGAAAATGGGATTCGTTCAATTTCGCGCCGTCCTCGAAAACTGTCTACCCTACAGCTATCCACTCCACAAACGGATCTGTTAAAAATGCAGACTTGCTTGTGAATAATAAAGGAGCTGCAACGCTTTCTGGAAACGGATCCTGGTTGGCGTTGGATTTCGGAGGCGAAGTCAGTGTCATATCTCGTATCGCTGGTGTCCTGACTGACTAATCGTAGGTTGGCGGGTTGATATCGCTGAATTTCGACAGCGTCACCTCGACATCTGCCCTCGCTCTGTCGTTTACCGAATCTCCAACTTTCATCAGACCTACAGCATCGGATGACTCTTCCTACCCTGCCGAAAACACGACATTCGACGGCGTTCTCCGTGTAACGGCACCACTACCCAAGGGGCACTGGGCGCAACCCGCGAATGCGCTGAGAGGCGGGTTCCGATATCTTACGTTGGTCTCGAATTCGGACGCACCTCTTACCATTTCGAATGTTTCTTGTGCGATCTCTTTCATGCCACACGTGGACGACCTGAGAGCGTACGCTGGGTATTTTTACACCCCCGATGACGAGCTGTTGACGAAAAGTGCGTAACACGATAATTTCCTCGCGGTCAACACTTATATATGCACGATTTAGTATGGTATTCCGGTGCTTACACCGTCCAGACGAATACTGTCCCATTGAACACAGGACGCATGGTACCATTCTCTCCTCCGGGGTGTAGGTTTCCAATTTTTAGACCAGTTTTAACCTCTCTGACTTTATCATTAATCGTAGCATGGGCGAACAACGCAACTTTGGGAGTAGCTGGTCCCATCATCGTTGACGGAGCGAAGAGAGATAGGTATGTGTTTCAATTAGATTTCATCAAATATGCTTGGATATGTGCTGAGCGCCGAGCCTTGATTTATAGGGCAGTCTGGCCAGGTAAGGCACATATACAGTACTCTTCGTTCCAACTTTATCTAACGAATTCCAGGTGATATGGGCATCGCCGTCCCAACTCAATTTGTCTCCACGAACGACCTTATTCCAACCAGAAACGCGCTCTCTACAATGTTCGCAGCAATCAATCCCAAGACAGGCGCTCTTCCCGAATCTGGTCCACCTCTAAGCCAGCAAGGCTCGGACACATACCACGCATGGACGTTGATTGGAACCTGTGCGTAATGTTACTTCATTTCTGATCAGTCCAAAATTAAGAGTTTTGCATGCAGATAATTATTTCCTATACTCAGGCGACCTGGATTGGCTTCAGACTGTATGGGCAAATTATACGAAAGCCGTAGCATTCCTCGAAGGCAAGGTAGACAGTACAGGTTTGATGGACGTGACTGGTCTTAGAGACTGGGCTAGACAAGGTGGAGGAGGTTATAACGCCGAAGGAAATGCAATTTTGTACAAGGTATGGCTCTTTTTTGCCTTCCTCAAAGGATTTGTAAAGACTTGAAGATCTTCAGGTCCTTACAACCGCCTCTGAACTTGCTTCCCACGTCCCCAACACTACACTGTCCTCTGCTTGGGCCCAAAATGCCACTGCGCTCAAACAGACGTTCAATACCGCGTTTTGGTTGGAGAGCGCGGGCATGTACAGAGACAATGCCACCACCACGCTCTGCCCTCAAGACGCGAACTCGTTCGCGGTCCTGTTCAACCTCACGCTTTCTCAATCGCAGAAGACACGCGTCAGTGAAGGCTTGACGGTGTTTTGGAACGATATTGGCCCTGTTGCGCCTGAGCTCCCGGATACGATTAGCCCATTTATTGCGGGCTTCGAGGTATGTGATCTTTCTGTTATGTGAATATAGTGGCTGATTATTATTAGATACAAGCTCACTTCGAGGCCGGAAATGCGACACGCGCGCTTGATCTTATTAGGAGGACATGGGGATATATGCTTGCGACGCCACTCTCAGTACAAAGCACCCTCCTGGAAGGGTTTACCGCCAACGGATCCCTTGCGTAAGTAAAGTCTATCATCCTCAATTCCCCTCCTTTCTTTAACGATTGAAAAGCTATCGCTGGTACCGCGGATACAACAACGATCCATCATACACCTCACATGCCCACGGGTGGAGCTCTGGCCCAACCTCTGCGTTGACTTTCTACATTCTGGGATTGACCATAACCGCACCCCAGGGCCGTACATGGTCCATCGCACCGAACGTGGAGAGCAGCTTATCTTCTGCACAGGGTGGGTTCACAACGCCACTTGGATGGTTTGGGGTGCAATGGACGACGAGTTCAAAGGTGAAGGATGTTCTGATTTTGCAAATCGATACGCCTACTGGGACGAGTGGAACAGTGAAGCTTCCTTCCGGTGCTGTGAAGGGCGCCAGTAAATATGTGGTTGATGGAGTGCCGACGAGATACGCAGATGGGCAGGCGGTGGAGATACAATTGAGGGGCGGAAAGCATACTGTTGTATTTCAAAAGTGAAAATTAAAAATGTAACAGTAGAATAAATCGTGCTAATCTTACAGATCTCAATAAAGTATGATGCATGCCTTCAATCTTCATCTACTTTGAGGATTGTGTTGTTCAGTTCTGAAGTAGGTAAGACAATGCTTCCGGTGGTCGCTATTCAGGTTCAATTCATGTAGAATCGCCAATAGAGCACGTTCGATGGAGTGGTATCCGACCTTTCTCCCTTCTAAAAATAAACACGCGAGTTTTGGCGAGTTGTGTGTTCCAGCTTCATCTTGTCTGTACCAGCAGCCACTTCGAATGCCGCAAGTTGACAACAGGACCATGTGCTGACGTCGATCGTTAATATTACGACGTACAGGAATGGCAGAGCAATAGTGAGCCTTGGTGGTTGAATCCTCTAGTTTGGGTTAGGTATATGCTCGTCTCAGGCACTCAGCGGCTCACCTACGCCATCGACTCCGGCTCAAACTTGGTGAGCCTCGATGAGCAGCTGCGTTCAAAAACCATATAATAAATGCGGCTGAGGCCTTGTCCAGTTGAGATCAATAGACATCCAGTTCGTCCGGAGAATGATAAATTTCGGATGATTGAGCATGAGAAATGTTATTCGGCGGAATCGTGCAGATGACACTAGCGAGACGTGTACATAAGATGAAGGGAAAATGTACAGACTTGAAAATATCAAGGTTGAACGTTAACGTTGAACCCAGCCTGACTCGATAACCTACCTCACAAGGTTCCTTCCCCCACAGGTCCATACCACCTTACTTCTGAGTGACGTTGAAAGGAAGAAAAGTCGCCACAATCGTTGCATATATGCACCATTTTTGGGGTGAGGCTGGGAGCAAAAAGGCGTTAGATGGATGTCATGAGAATGATAGAAATGAAGAATCAGGAAATTGACAAAGGTTTGACATCATCCAACGGTAAAAAAACCGATGTAAGAGTCTAATTAAAATAGAAACATCATGTGAACGACGAGGAACAAGCGCTTACCTCTCAACGAACAGTGAAGTCCTGAGTTTATCTGTTTTACAGGAGAATAGACGGAAAGATGTAGGAGGATAGAGAGGAGAATCCGCCCAGGCCATCGATAACGCCTGAGGTGAGGGGATTTTGCTGGCGAAAAAGTTTTTAACGCGCGGGCATTATGTTCCAACTCCGCCCGAAAAGAGGCGGTCAGCGCCGAAAGTCATCTATTAATAGTTTGAAAGCAGACCTCTTCCTCTCGCCCCTGCACTGTTTCGACGACCAACCAGGGTCCTCGGATGTTCCAAATTAAAGGTTCTAAGGGCTGGAGAGTCTCAGAGGATTGAGCACATGGTTCAGGGGGATATGTACGTACAGAACGCCAACCGCGCTAGCCGTTTCAACCCAGTCGCGACCCAAAAACATATTTAAGTCATGAAGGAATATCGCAATTCCATACCCACTCCTCGTATCGCACTCAACCTCAGCTTCAAAAAGCAAAATGCGCTTGATCTTTGCTCAATTCCTGGTCTTGTTCAGCTTTGCCGCTCTCAGCACCCTCGTCCAGGCCAACCCGGAACTCGAAAAGCGCATCGTTCTCCTGCCCCTCACAAAATGGGCGGAGCAGCATATTACTGACATCATGAACGTCGAGACTAACGCCGACCTACAAGATGCTATGGACGCGTTTATCTCGAAGAATGTCGCTATGGAATTCAACGGCGCCACAGTCAAACGCGACGACTATATCAAGTCGCTCAAGGCAGACCTTCCAGGAAGGGTCACCGGCAACGCGTCATTCTCGGCGACCGTTGAAGTTCCTACGGATCCTACGAGCCCCGTCACGGTAAGAAACTATTTTTGTGTATGGTGGCAAGCAGATTATTGACTGGCTAATTCATAACAGGCTGGCTGGGTCGGAATGTTCTATATCACCAACAGTGTTTACCCGTCTAAGCAAGTCACTCGGACCTTTTCGGACAACTTCCTGTAAGTCTCAAAGCTGAATATTTTACAGACTAGATGATTAACTCTCTCATAGCATTCAACAAGATCCCTCCATTCCGGTTCCTAATAATACCATCACTGGAATTCGCGGCGACTTCGATGGAAGACGAGTCATGGCCATTAAGAGAGTATTTACTGAGGTCACGAACTAATTGTACGGGCGTAGGCTAGTTAATCGCGACGTAGCCCATTGGTCGGATATGTATGACGTTAATAAAACCCTGCGCATGCTTGACGCCCAACAAGCGCTCAGACCGCCTTGGCAGCGTCGGTTCGATCAACCGTTGGGGATTCGCCCACACAACGATATTCAGAATGAAGCAGAATGACTACATTCATGACCACAAATAACCATAAATCAACAACTCCAGAGCACACAAAAAAACGGAGTTCTAAACATAACCACTGCATAAATTTTCCAAAGTAGTACATCAACCAAAATTCGTATGTTCAGAAGTCCTCCATTCATAATAACCGAATGGCGATAATGAAAGAAACGGGAATGCACGCAGGGAAAAAAAGAGAGATAAAGAAAAGAAAAAGGGTAAACAAGATGTCGTGAAAAAAAGAGGCGGTGGGAGTTTTTGTATGGGAAAGAAATGGTGAAGAGGGGTAAGGGGAAACAGGGGTTGACATCGCTATCGAGATAGTACAGTAAGTGGGGAAGATACTAATTTTCGGGGACAGAGTCACATCCTGCACAAAGTGTCAGAGAAGAAAAGCCAATAAAAAAAAGAGGAGTTAACCACGGGTGACGTAATACATGCGAGGCCATAAAAGGGTAACGAGGCCCCGGAGCAGAAGATTGCAAACAAGAGAGAGAGATAGAAAAGGAGAGAAATGAACATGTATACCCGTAGAAAAGAAAAAAAAACAAGAAATATGAATAAAGCAAAGGGTGGAGTACGCCTTGAAGAGCGTAGCGGTTCCTTGACAATAGGAAAGTAGCAGGCGATATTTATCAAGAATTGTTCCATGTGAGCAGTTGGGTAAGTGATCATGAGACATAGCCTGCTGTAAACAGTCTGTCGGATAGTTGTATATCGCGCGAATCAGACAATAATGTATGATTGAGGCTGGAAGTCGAAAGAAGGCTGCAGGCAGCGGCATTCATGATGCTTGCTTTCCTGTCTTGAAGCGCAACAACGGTGCGAGGCCTGATGATGCGCAAGCCTTCTTCAGGAATTCATGCTAGAAGAGGAAGGAGGTAGTGTTAACCATCAACATGGCAAAAAAAATCTGACAAATGGCACGTACATCAAGTAGCTCGTTCGCAGTCGCACGACTCCCAACATCAACACAAAGACATACAGCAAGGAAACCCTTAAGCTCCCTACTCAACGCCTCCGGCTTCTTCAGCGTCGGCGTTCCGTTGGTAGCGATGAGGTAGAGCGCCTTCAACGGCTCCTCGTCGAGGTAAGGCGGCTCGTTCTCGATCATCTCGATCGCCATAATTCCAAGAGACCATATGTCGACTTTGGCACCGTACTCTTTCTGCTTGACGACTTCGGGCGCCATCCAATAGGGCGTGCCAACCATGGTTGCGCGTTTCGACTTTTGGTCAGTCAATTTCGCACAGAAACCGAAATCGGCTGAAAGCATCGTTAGTCCGAGATTAAACGACCGTAGGTAGATGAAACCACATACTGATCTTGACGCGGCCTTGAGCATCGAGCAGGACATTATCGGACTTGATATCACGATGGATGATACTCTGACTATGCAGATGTCCCAATCCACGACAAGTCTTCACGGCGAAAGCCATAATCAGCATTCCTCAATTCGGCCTTTAAAAATAAATCAACGCACCTCCAAACATATACTAGAAATCTGATCCTCCTCCAACGTATTATTCTCAATGATATCCGTCAGCGCTCCACCCTCCATATACTCCATGACCACCCAAAGCTCGTTGTTCTTCACAAGATACGACTCGAGGAAGTTGACGATGTTCGGGTGCTGGGACTCCTTCATCACCAGAATCTCGTTGACGATAAGCTCTTTCCGTGGTTGATGGGACAGATCCATCTCCTTGATGGCGACCTTTTTGCCGGTAGCGAGTGTTTTGGCGACATAGACATGTCCAGAAGCACTTTTCGGAAAAAAAGCAAAGAAATCACGCATCAGTATCGACATCCGCATAGCACAAGTACAAAAACTCACCCCTGTCCGACTTTCTTGATCTTGCTGTATAGCAGCTTAGGATCATCATCTGACACCACTTGCCTCAGCTTCTCCATGATCTGCACCTCCGTCATCGTGCTGATCCTCTTTTCCTTCTCCTTGGGCTTTTCCAGCGCAGCCGCGGCATCAGCGACACCACCGCCCACCTTCGCGGGCTTCTCCTGCGCCTGGATTTGCACCTTCTTCGCTGGTTGGAGGGGCAAGACAGGTGGCGGGCCAGCGGTAGCGCCAGCTGCGCCAGGCACAGGATTTGTCGCAGGCGTAGACGTCGCAGGAGATGACTTCGATGGGGCGATGGGTGGGCGGGATAGATCTTGCTTCTTCTGCGCCATCTGTTGCTGTTGCTGCTGCTGCTGCTGCTGCGCTTGCTGTTGATTCCACTTCTCCTCTTGAAGCTGTTGCTGCTGCCATTGCTCCGTCCGCGCCTCCTGTTGTCGTTGGTTCTGCTCCTGTTGCCACTGTTGGTCTTGTCGTTCCTGTTGCTGCCTCGCTTGCTGTTCAGGCAACGACTCGCTACGCTGGGGTATTGTCGCGGCAGTCGGCCCTGTTGCCTTCGCCCGCGCACGGAGTTGTTCGGAGAGTGAAACATCGGGTTTGCTGGCGCTGCCGTTAGGGGCTGCTGGCGCCGGTCGACTGGCTGATGGTGGAAGGGGTCGTGGGGGAGCTGGGCGGGAAGGAGTAGGAGCAGGCAGAGGACCACGGGGACCCTGAACGCTAGAGATCGCGCTGGCAACGTGCGAGCCATTCACAAGTTCCGCCGCCCGAGCAGCGGCGCTGGGAAGATTGTCGCTATCGCCGCCAAGACCGGGCGGTGCAGTGTCTTGTCGTTTGATGATATTCGGCCGGTCGATCTTGCTGCTGCTCGCCCCACCAAAACCAGTGCCTGCGCCAAAACGAGCAGGAGCACCTTGCATCAAAGTTCAGCTTGTGCCAAAATTATCATGAAGATGTAGATATCAACTTACCCATAGACATGTCCTCCATCTCCCGCTTTTGATGATCTGTGTAGAATTCGAGCACATCGAGCACAGCCTGGGGATCTTTAGCATAGTCTTCGCGAGTGATGGCGGATTTCGTCAGGAGCTTGCTCCACTGCTCCGGCATTCCCTGAGCGCAAACGTTAACTCAAAAACTTAACAAATTATAAGAAGGAACGCACTGTGAATGCACCAGAAACAGGATCGAATCCAACATGGACCTTGTGGACAAAGTTGGTTGGGTTGCTTACGCCCATGAGTGGACTTCTCGAGTATACATCGTCTAGCCACCCATAGAGCTCTTCATCGTTCTTCAACGATATAAAGAACCTGCGCTGGTTGATTTCCAACAATAGACAATACGGCTTCATATCTATCCTCTCGATGTTTGCGATGTCGCGAAGGAAGATGACACTTTGATGTGGGGCGGCCTACACAGGAGCAATCAGCACGTTTAGACGAACTAAAGCATCCAGTACGCTCGGTGCTCACCTCGCTTTTGTGGATCGACAGTGTCTGATCCCTGAGTACTAGCCACTTGCGCTGGAAGAGCCAATTCCCGAAGCTGTCCTCTTTCATGCTCACCATCCCCTGCCGTATAATCTGCGAATTGAGGTCTTCTGCCCCGCGATTCGGCGAGCCACCTATTCCTGAGTACGACATCGTATAGGATGACGCTGACGGCGACGCTGGCGTGAACGAAAATGATGAGCTGTAACCCGCATTCGAAAGCGAAGTACTGCTATTGGTGGCAAAGTCGGATGAGGCGTCCGTCCCGCGTCGCGCTGGGGCCTGGGGCGCGGGGCGCGATGGTGTGAGCGATGTTGCGGTGACCTGGTGATAAGCCATGGTTCCAGTGTTCCAGCAAAAATACAGGGATTTGGTATAGGGATGTGGCAACGGTGATCAAGCCAACCTTGATACGCCTTGATAACGGACGGTGAGTAAGCCCAGAGGTTTCCAAAGGGGTATAGCGAAAGGATATTACTGAGTGCGGTGGGCGGTCCGTCTGGCGAGTGCTATCGTCGAGCTCGTCGTGGACGACGACGATGTGAGTGTCTAAGGTGGAGGGTGTTGTTGACAAACAATGCCACCGGATCTATCCGGTCCACGTTACCTTAGGAACGTTGCTTCATCACTGTCAGGCCTCAGGAGAGCACAAAACCATGAGTAATTCAACATAAAACATCGGAAGCAACTCAGAATACAATAAGAATGTTTATGGCCCCAAAAAAGCGGAGAAATGCTAGCTGGACTAGACAAAAAGCGAAGTGCCATGCACTAAAACGGAATCAAACATATCAGCGGATGTTGTCATTGGGCGCTTAAATGTTCGGATGTTGATAATGAATTATGCGACACTCACACTCGAATCTCAATCTTTTCTCTTCCGTCTGCCTTTCCCGCACCAACTGCTCTGAAATTTCAAAATCTCTTCGCTCTCCATTGACCCTCTTTTCCCATTCCTCGTCATCTAGCCGGTTGTCCAAGCTTAGCACCGCCATTCTTTCTGCCGAAAACGTGTTCTCGCTGCGATGTATCCACCGATCTCCTGGCACACCGGAATGATAGCTATAGCAGATGCATAGCCGTATACCGCTCTCTCCCCCATATGGCACTAGAACCAATTTTTCCAGCGTACGTACCGGAGCCCAGCCAGCCCGTGTTTGCAACCTTCCTTCCAGGTTAAATGCAAGCCATTTCAGCTTCGGCCGCGTACTGCGCAACCCGTGCCACGTCCATGTCTTCCACACATTCTGGTGGTCAGCGACAAACAAGGTCGTCAATCCTTGAAAAAGAGCTGTCGAAAAATCAGGATCGTTCCCAACGAACGAAGATAGGCGAGCACGGAGAGAAAATAAAGGCATGTTGGAGACAAGATCTATAATCTCTGTTGAGAGCGGGTTGACTGGGAGCCAGGAGAGGTGTTGTATATTTTTGCAGAGGCCTAGAATTTTGTAGGAGGTATCTAGTGATACCCGTGAGGGAAGCGCTAGGATCTTGACTGCCCCTGCAGCAAAATCGGGATGCTTAAGCTGCAACCCATCAAGAAACAGACGCGCATGTTTAGCGTCCCTAAGTATCACGCTTTCATATATGATGTATTCGACCCTAAATTATCCTTGGTAGGCTTATATGCAAGACAATGATAGATCATTAATTGCTCACCATTTTCGTATTCGGTAATTGACGAACACCAGTGTCTTTAACGCAGCGTCCATATCCTCCCTCGCTGCCAGCTCGAATATCAGCCTTTCAATATCCTCTGGCAGTTCCGAAGGAGCACATCGGGCGACAACCGAGAAAGGGATGTCACCTAAAGTCAACCTCTTTTTCTGTGTCCCTGTCGCATCTTTCTGGAAAGGTTTTTCTACGTCTGCAAAGTCGTGTCTTCGGGAAGGCTCGACAGCCACAGCCTGCGTCATAGAGTTGGACCAAATTCCGTCTGTAGCGTACGATAATTCGCCCGAATAAATAAAGGTATCAGAGTAAATCACATAGTCATGCGGCGCGGGTGATATAGGTGAAGGCGAAGTATGGACAATGGGGTTGGAGGAGAAGGATGGTGGCGAAGGCAGTGGAACGATCTCCCAGCCATGACTATTACGGTTCCAGCGCCGGTTGCCTGGCCACAGGCGTCTTACTGCGAGCGTTATACGCCTCGGAAACGATAAAGCGCCGATTATTTTCGTTCTCCATCCACCCAACTTTGAATTTGAGGTGCGAATCATCTTTTTTTGAGCGTACAGAGTCCAGAAGATGCCTGCGAAGATGTTGGTGTGCGAGATCAGTCCCGGGCGGGGAACCTGCTGAGCAGTGTGAATAGTGTGAGATGGAAGGACTTCTATGGTGTTTTTTCCCTCTCTCTGACTGTCGTTCTCGGGAAGGAGTTCTGTATCAGCGCGATCGTATGATTGATAGTTGTTCACGGAGAGATTTTCGTTGCAAGACGGCGAATCTAGATTGATCTTGCACAGAAAACGACGTCGGAAACGAATTCAGTGTGTAGTGGCGTTTCTTTCAAGCATCGAAGTCAGTTTGGAGGTTCAGAACAGTAAGCAGAGGCAGGAACGAACAGCACACGCACACGCAATGTCCCGGGTGGCTGTCGTGGAGGTCGCAAGAAACCGTATCTGAGGCGTCAATTCATATGTGCTACGGGTTTATTTATATAAACGCGAGATCCTGGACTGCCGGAGCAATTTTGGCGTTGCCATTCAAGTTCGGGTGGTAAGGTGTGCATGCCTGCCTTCAGTAAACCGAGATAAGCGCAGGAAACCAGCTCCATTTACGCTGCCGAGATTTAAATCCAGCTTGGGTAACACGGGATTCCAGAACGACCGACCGAGCGTTGCAACGAGGAGTCGGAATAGTAACATACCTGTAGTTGTGGCGAAGAATTTTGACATTGTAATTCAAGTTCGTGAAGCAGAGTGAATAGACAGGCGCGTGTATATCCCTGGGATCTGCAAGCAAAATACAGGCAAGTCAGTGACCCCTTTGCGGCGATAGATTTTAGCACTAAGCACTAAGAGTATGAAACCGGATTGTGGGAGTAGCGAAAAAGGCCGCAGACTCATAGATAACGCGTACTTGTCATCCTGTTCAAAGAATAGACCGAGCATGGGATCAGCCTCGAGGCGTCAAGACAGAGAGAAGAGGTATAAGTTAGACACGACCGTCACAGTCAGAGCACGAAAATATGCTGTGTGGTAGTCAAGGAAACGGCCATGCATTCAGTCGCAGTCTCAAAGCGGTGCTTACTGCGCTGCAGTCGAGCACAAGCGCCCGGAAGCTCGTCTAAAACTGAGTCACTCATTAGATTGCATTGGAATTGAAATTTCATTATGATAGAAATTAGCCCTGCAATACATGCCACCTGACCGATATATGATTATGTTGCAGCGCTACGTCAGAATTAATGCAATGAAAAAGTGCTCCGTCCTCACGATCAAGAGAAACTTCAAAATTTGTTTGCTTCTGACTCGCACAGGAAATGCAGCTGTAGATCTGAATCGTAAAAAGTATGCACTTCATCCGATGACTGATTGACCTAGGACATATGCACATGGAAAGGATGCATGCATTTAAAGGGTATATCATGACGAATCGTCGTGGACGGGAATTGGCGCACATCATGATCACAAGAAGCGCCGACTCTAAAACCCAAAACGGGTGGACAGATCCATCCAATATTAAGTCGGTGAAAACGGTAGCCAGAAAGATGCAGCTATGTACATCATTCGATACCATGTCTACAATTGAGTTGGAGAGATTTGGTCCGCCGCATTGATATCACTAGGTTTATTTTTCTGTGACTGATTATAAGCACATCAATCTGAATCCAGCTCAAGGACGACTGAAAGTAAGAACAAAAAACCAGATATTTTCAAACGCTAAAAAGATACAGAGCTAACCGATTGGAGTATGGAACAGATATCTACATTGTATAAGACCGAAATAAATACTCATTCCCCTAAGAAGCGCTTAAGATCCTGGGACGGGAGCGACAGTGGGAGCGGGTCCAGCAACAGTGGCAATGTTGGGGAAGCGCAATTGGGGGCACTGAAGACGACTAATCAGAAATAATCCAAAACTTATTTTCAACAGTGTCACTTACAGCAAGCTGGAGATCAGCGTTGGAGAAGCTGGCGGGGAACTTGATGGGGCCAGCGAAGGGAGCGGGGACAGGGACGACATCAGAGCAGTCAATGAGCTTGCGGGTGTCCTGGCCGAGGACCTGGAGCTTAGCCATGGCAGCCTTGAACTGAGACATCATGCGCTCTTGGTCGTTAACCATGGCTTGCCAGAAGCAGGCGGTCCTTGGGTCTTGGGAGAGGCGGAAGTCGGACTGGAGACGCATCTCACCAGCGAGAGGGGAGAGAACTTCACCGGCCTGGGAGCCGTTACCAGGGAAGGCAGTGCCCTTGAGGAGGACCTCGAGGAAGACCTGGGTGTCGAAGGTACCCGCGGTCGAGTCGAAAGGAGTTCCTGGGATGGTGACGTCGACAACATCGGCGGCAGCGATGGTGTGCGAAGAGAGGAGGGCGATAGCCTCCTCGGGAGCAAAGCCAGCATCAGCGAAACGCTCCAGAATAGCAGTGACGGTGTCAGTCGGTTCTGGAACAGTCAAGTCGGGGGCAGCGGCCTTCGGAGGGGGGCGGCCAAACTTGAACTCGAGCCTTGGGGCACCAGGGCAGTTGGCTGTGCCAACAGCAGCAGCAAGGTGGAGGCTGAAAAGAGAGTAAATCATCAGAAAATTGTGCGAGTAAATTTTGTTAAAGAGGCTTACAAGTCACCAGCAGTCAAGAATCCAATCTCCTTGAAGACAGGGAATTGGCCTGCGACGATGTCGTCAATTCTAAGAGGAAGAAAAAAGAAGTAGAATTGAGTTGTTGTTGCATCAATGTGTATGAATGTGCTGAGCTACTTACCCTCCGTTTGCGTGGAACTGAAGCTCGGTGGAGTTGAAGGCGAGGATGGAACCATCAGCTCCTCCTCCCTTTCCACCATGGATGGAGAAACCAATGGCATCGTGGAAAGAGATACGGAGGGCAGAGTGGGCTTCTTCACCGCACTCAGCACCGTCGAAGAGGTCGGACTGGAGCTTGTCGACAACGGGGAAAAGTACTGGAACTATATCAGAATCCTGTAGAAAGAAGTAGGATGAGTGACTACTCACCACAGCAGGCCGCGTTCGCAGTGACATGGCCAGAAGCGCAAGTAACGCGCTTGGTGATAGCAGCATTAATTTGGACAGCTCCAAGAGCAAGGACGAGGAGAGCTGAAAGACGAGCGAAGGCCATTGGAGTGACTGTAGAAGCTGAAGCTGCTAAGAGGAGAAGATCCTGAAGACTTTGGGGATTGAAAGCAAGGCTTTTATAGCCATTTCTGCTGCAGGTGAATGGTGGAACACGAAAAGCTGTAAACGCTCAACACCTGTGCAAATGTAATGGCAAAGTTAAAAATAATGTCGACTAGTGAGAATTTACATCCAGCGGATTGGATCAACGGTGGGTGTGTGAAGGACACAAGTCATAAAGATACCATTAAGGAGGAAAGCATACCGACACAGACAAAACATATACACACAGTTGCGACCAGAACGGCTTGGGATCAGGCATGCGATTATTTCCACGGTATGGGCATAATGGAGAGTGCATACAAGAATAGACTCCGGCTGTCAAAGCTGAAGACCCAAATCAGTGTATCAATGTCGCGCTCGATGTCCTAAGATGGGAACAGTCGCTGAAGGTCCATGAAACGCGTCATTTCTAGATGGATATCAAAAGCGAGTGAACCTTCGAGCACCGGTAATTCGAGGATCTTCTCTTCTTTCTCATGAAGGTGTCTGCCGATGACAAACGCACGGGCATGAATGTCAAATATAACATCTAGTGAGGCAGCCTGAGAGCCTTAACGTCGGAAAAAGAGAAAGCCCCAGTCGTAGAACGTAGAATGGACAGCCACTCCAGTGTCAAATCCTCGATGATGGTTCCGTTGCTGTCTATGTGTATTCCGGGAGGCGAAGGCTCGCCGACGGTTCGAATGTTCAAACCTGCAGTAAATGGAGCCGTAAGCGTCTATGCACACTAATTTCCCTGCGAAACGGAGGATGAGCATCCGTTTCCTAGCAGCCGACGAAGCATGAACGTTGAGGCAAACCATCAGTTACAATATTTTAGCCAAACATTTCCCATTCCCGTTCCCGAATAGCGGAAAGTAATTAAAAACATCCTATTGGACAATGTATTTTAACCATTGTTCCGGTGCAATCAAGCCCACGCATTCGAGGATAACACGCTTACCTCGAACAATTTTTCAAGACATTGCAGTCGGTCTACCGCTATGGCTCGGAAGCGGAATGACTGTGGGATACCGGAATATCGAGGGTTGGAATACCTCCTAGAGGATGGACCAAAGACGTGGAAGAGGTCCCTCGATACCGAGTGCCATTGTAAAGCGTGTCCATGTTGAGTTCGTCGTTCATAACTTTCTATAGCATCGAATCGGAATAGAGCGTTTCAGAAATTATTCGGGACTTACCTGCAGGAAATTCCCAACTGTCGACATCCTTCCCTTAACATCAATAAAAGACACCCATCGTTAGAGCGTCAGCGCCCGGAGAGGCGATACAGTAGGGTAAAGTAGTGAAGTATGGTTGCCTGTTTCAGACGAGGGCATTTACCTAATGAGCAGTTAAAGCATGTCACCTTGAGGTCGTGAGTCAGAGAAAGTCACCATGGACGCAATCATGAGCTGCCTAAGGCCCTTGGCCCGCAAGCATCTTGAAAGAGAATTGACGAAATTTTGGAAAGAGGAGAATTGTGCGAACAGTCTTGGGAGGGAACATACTTGAAGGCTCTTATCCAAGGCAACGTTTAAATCCTCGAACGTTTGCGCCATACCGTACACATACTCCCACATTTACTGCGCCGCTCCTGGGCTTGGCTTGATTGTTACCAAGGATTGCGTACTTAGACGCTCCAACATTCAGCGCGTTTGCGCCCAACTGCGGGTATGTGGGAGGATTTCGCACGATGGGATGCATTGTTTTGGTTTAGTGACTGCGTAAAAGGAGCATAGTGGAGAGGGAAACTGATCAGGGCACACCAGAAGTGCTGAAAGAAAGGTAAGTTATAGGCTTACTGTTGGTTTGAAAGGATGTTCATAATATGGGTTCAGCGCATAATTTTCGGTACCTCTGGTGTTCTTCGACGCGCCAAAATCTAGTGTCGCATCTTCTTCGGTCGTTCACTGATATCGTGATTAAGCTCCACCAAGAACCAGATCTTCCTCGGATGACGAAGTTGGAACTCGGCATGTTGCTTCGAGAACATGAGCTATCCGTTGAGATGGCTATGAGTATGTATATTCCATGAGATGAGCGCCAAAGGCGTAAGGCGTGCACGGGTTCCGTGAATTAGATATAATATCATGTATATCTGCTTTACTACTTTTTTGTGGCTCTAGAGAATAATTCAGCGACGAGATAGAAAGGAAACTAGAGAGAGGCTTACTTGTATGTAAATCTCTTCTTTGTGAACGAGAATTCCCCAAGCTTATGCCCCACCATGTCTTGAGTCACCAGGACTGGTTGATACTCCTTTCCATTGTGCACCATGAACCTTGCACTGCATAACATGAGTAATGTATACTCCGCATCATATAGATACACTGATTACCCAACAAAATTGGGCAGGATTGTGCATGCCCGAGCCTGGGTGTATATAGGTTCATGATTCGAAAGCGCCTCGCGAAGGTTTTGAAAGGGAATAAAATATGGTCCTAACAGTTCCCGAATGAGCTTTCTGAGTATATTTAGATAAAAGGTAACTCACCCTTCCATGCTGAGCGACCTGACTTCAATATGGCTAGTGTAGGCCGCATCGCGTCAAGATATTGAGGTCAACGTTCGCCACGACGAGCAACCAGTTTTCGGAATATCACGTGCTGACAGCGTTGCCAATTACACGCAAACATGAGTTTAGCTCTGATGTCCCTGACTCCATGTCATCATCGAAAGCTTGGCTCCCTCTTTGATCTGCTGTGGATCCTGCAGCGACGTTTCTCGTTAACTTGCTTCATATATCCTTGATTCGGTGACCTTCTACGACATTCAACCATCGCAAACCTCTTCGAAACGATACTTCAATGTATGACTCTTTCTCAATGATTCGAAAGGACAGCGCCTTCGGAGATGTATATTCGATCAAGGTGTCCGTAGGGCGAATACCCAAGATTGATATTCGCTCTCCCCAAAATGTTCAGTCAAGGGCCTCGAGTGGTGATTCCAATGGAGGTACTGATGAAAAAAATGGCATGGCAAAGGCACGCGAAATAATCATCTTAAAAAGCATTGTCGTATTCACTTGTACCGTTTTCATGTTAGTCAATATTGGAATATATTTTTTTGGGTATTGCGCTCCTTATAGTGACGTTAATCATTCTACGGAGGTAAATTTATTACTTTGAGACGTCTATATAGAGTTGTTCTTGATGCTTGACAGATTTATCATTCTAAAGCGAAGAAATCAGCCATATACCGCCTTCTTTCGTCCTGATACGCCAATTATTCGTCTTCAACATGTGCAGAGGCCACCGCTGTCACCGAATAACATTTCTAATTATACTATCGCCTCAGCCGCGCACCGACATGATCTTGATGGACATCTCTCCAGATATCCAGCTGCATATTTCGGGCAAGGTCAAAGACGCACTCACGCTCATGACATCGATACCAGCGGGCGCCGACTGGGTAATACCACTTTCTTGGATCATGATGGCGAATTAGGGGACAAGGATGCTCTTCCCGCTTATGACAATGTAGGCGGTCCACCAAAATACAATGAATTAGAGTTGCAATACCGGTTATCCAGCGTGGAGAACGGTTCATCGCATCCGGCGGAGCAATCCTCGATCCGGATAACGGGAGGAAGAGCAGAAGCCATACCGGGCGATGAGCGTCAAAGAGCGCTCTCACTGTCATCTCCTCGCAACTCTAACAATCAAGGAAATGTCAATGACATTGCGGTTACGAGGATAGGGCCAACTTTAGTAGAATAACACCGATTTTTTTCTTCATTTTTCTTCGGATCTCATTTCATCGTCTTTGGATTCATGTACAAGTTAGTGTATACCCAATTCTTTGGTAGCTTAGAAAGTTATCATCTACAAATTATCTGAATCTCAGCCGGGTGATTTTCTGCTATTTTCTGCTTGTCGAGTACACGCCTATAATTTCTAAAGATAGCTTTCCACAATAACATCCGTATGCAATAACAGCATCCATGTCCCTTCCTCCTTTTAATGAGTCTTATCTCGCAGACTCAGCGCGCAACTAATACAGTCATGATGCGTAAATATACCCTCCAATGGGGCTCATAGGATTTATAACTCAGCCCGAGGGAAGAGATGAACGTCGTGTCAATGGCCTCAACTGGATGAGGACCATCTGCAGGAGCAACGTTGTAATCGGCGGGAGTCTCAACGCCGTTCCTACGAATACAGTCATCAGCTTCCGAGGGCAAAGAACACAGAGCACGAGTCATCCACGTTTTCGGGTACATAGTGGGAAGAGAAAGATAGAGGAAAATGAAGAACGCACGTCTCGCGTGTGGTACCGTCAAGGTAACAATGTGTGCCACACGAGCTTTGATAGTTATGGTAGCGTTAATCATACGGAAATACGCGGGCCTCTTCGAGCTAAGTATATACACTATCGATGATCTTAAAGACCTTGAAACGGATGGTATTGGTGTGTGAACGATTGAGATGAGGCGTATTTACGATCATAGTGGGAAGAGCCGCTACGAACGAGACCCCATATTGCCGCTTGATACAATACAAAGTATAGATAATTCGAACGCCTACATCTGAGCTTATTCCTGACTTTGTAAGCGAATCAATCAACTCCTCTAGCAGGCTCGTTGTATGCAAATAAAAAAGGTACTGGTGGTCTTAGAGAAACTTTTTTGGAAAATTGCAGAGTCTATAATTAAAAGACAGATTAATGTAAGTATCGGGTATGGTGTAACGGCTAACATTGCCGCCTCTCATATACGATCGCGGCAGCTCGGGGTTCGATTCCCCGTACCCGAAATCTTTTGCTTCGCAATGCTACATGCAGGACGTGCCCAGGTCCCAAACTTAAATATGCGAACTGCGACACGGGCCGGGTCACACAGCTTAAAACTTTTTCCTGCGATATGACAGGACTCGAAGTTTTAGATAGCAAGCTCCACAAACCTTGAATAGTCTGTAGGGAGGGGGCAACGGGTTCGATATTCATCTTAATTTAAACACCTAGATTTATTTGACAAGACAATATTTTCTTTCTGTAAGCGACTTCATCAATTCCTACTAGATATTATAACGGTATAATCTGAGATCACTCACCATGCATATATGCCGTGAAGCCGTTCCCAACATCATCGTCATTGCAATTCTATTTTCCTACTGATTAGATTGTGTAAGATGGGTGAAAAGTTATTGATTAACGCTATCTGTCCTTCATCCTTGTGTCATACATCACCTAACAGTCTATTTTTTTTGGCAGAGACATTAACCTCTTCTCGTTGCACCGATATGACATGTTTACCTTACACGCTGTTGTAAGTCAATCCACAGCAGAAGTCATCGTGACATCCTCGTGTATTGATAATTGACTATAAATTATCAGAGCGAGCTTGAAGATATCAGTAAACGTTACGCCTATTATAATAATGAGCCCAACAAGTTCGATCCCGGATTCCTAACTTATCTTCCTCGTTCGTTCCTTTGATTATATCGTCGAAAAATCCTGTAGAATATGAGCATATATTTCAATCGAGCTTCCAGATTTAGTATTAGAAGACATAAATGGGCAGAAGTTACCAAACGTATCGAATTGTCCGAGAGTCAGTACGGAGAAATTCCCTTTTAAGGTATGGTTTGTACTCATTTTCACGTGCCAGTGATTAGTCATATCTTCTTCAGGACCAATCGACAATTGCGAGCTCAGCGCCATTTTGTTCCTTGACCTCCATGTCGGCAACGGCGAGCTCACCGTCTGATACAGTCAGGGCGTCTGTGGGGCACCTACTGACACGGGCCTTCTCTCTTCCTTGCTCAACTGCGGCGTTGGCGTTTACTCAACTCGTACAGCCAACATCGCGATTCCAGCTGGCCCTCGACGCGTTATTGCCACTGCTCGATTCTAGCACCGAGGTCAGTATATTCGTTATCTTGGAGATAATAACGACTCACATATATACAGCTTGCTCAACGTATCTTGGTCTCCTTCATTTTGTATTCGCTTTACACCCCGCACCCGGTTACTATCAACCCCTTCAAGTCGGCCCTCTTCGTTGCCTACGTCAAGGAGCGAGAAAAGGCCGTATCGATTGCTAATGAAGGCGGGGTGAGCCCCAATGAACAATTTGTCTGGGTTTTATGGAAAATTTTAAAGGGAGATGGAGGCGATGTAAGTTTTCCGAGGTTTATCACGCCTATCTTGCTGATGGGATATGCAGATCGGCCCATATTCCCCAAGCACGCTTTCTCGCTGTCCTTTGCCTCCTAAACTACGCGCAATTAATCTCGTTCTCGACGAACATCTGTATAACGACATAGACGACTTCACTACTTATTCTTATTTTCAAAAGCCATCACTGCCGACTAACCCACCCACCCCCGTGGCTCGCATTGCCCCATCGCCTATCAGCTTTGAAGAGGACCGCAAAAATGAACGCCTTATATATGCGATGAAGCTCTTGCTCGCTGCCCGGGATCGTGTGTTGACACTGTCAGAACAACGCACTCTTTTACCTGTCCTTGCTGATTTGGCAACGACCAACATTATCACATCGCTCGATCTCACTCCAATCATTGCGCACAATCCGATCATCGCTCACCCACTGCTTGTCAGCTTACTGGTCAACCCAGATCCGGAGAACAACAACCCACGACCCTTTCTCGATATCCTGCCTTTTTTACCGCCCACGCTTCCAACTTTCGATCTTTACGGCCGACTATTGCGAGACCAGACCCGAGTCACTGTCCAAGGGTATTCGACCGTCGCCGATCTTGTTTTAATGGAGGTCCTTGGGCGGTTTATTCACGAATGCATCAACTGGTTAGATCGTGCCGAGAAGGAGGAACGCAGCGATGACCGACACGCGAAAGGCGTGCAGACTCTCTGTCGCTTCTACCACAATCTCATCAAACTTTCGATCGTGGATCCGACATCCGATGCCGACTCTACCGAAATGGCACACTTTAGCCTGCGCAACTCTAGATTTGAAGAGGCCAATGTGCTATATCGTGTAATCGCCACATCGCGCTTCTGATTGGCGCATCTATCCGGGCGCTCTTAGCGTCTGCGGTTCTGGCCATCTCTCCTTTATCTGACATGTATACCAACTCTCCACCCAACACTTACTATCCCCGTATTTATTGAACCGCCATCAAGGTTCTTTCACGATACTCAAGCACGACGAACGCTAAAAACGAAATAAACCAAACTATATGTTATATCACCTCAATATGGACGACGTCACTCCGGAAGACGAGGCTTGGGTGACGCAGGGCTGGAACGACAGTGACGGATTATGCGACTATGCTGACCATGCAAACTTATTCGAAATGATGGACTTGTTCACTTCTTTTTTTGATCCCATTTTTCTCCTCCATTCTGTATGTATGTTTCTTTGTATGTTCAATTTTTACCCCCATCATCGATTCATCCGCCTGCAGGCTCTACATCGCGTCCGACTCCTGTCCGGTTTTTCCTCCTCCATGAGTTGAGCGACAATGATTTCCTCCGATTTCTTTCGTTCTTCAATGATCCCGCCGTGTTTTCTTCCACATGTGTCCTCTGGACGATTCTATGCTTACGCCATCCCCATCTTGTCCACTTCACCCTCCTCCCGAGAACGTCTGTCTTTACATGCCGGATCGTCCATAAGGTCATTCGGATTCTGTTACACAAACCCACTATACCCTATACATACCCTTCCCAACAAATTTGAATTTTACATTCACCACGCTTATTATTGACCTCGCAACACCTTTTTTTGTAGTAGATATAACCTTTCTCGATGTTAATCCTTGTATCGACCTCACTCCCTCTCGCGATCTGTTTGTTGGTTCTGGAGTATGGATGCCTTTTTGTTTGTTTTTGTTCTCGACAATTTTGTACAATATTAGTTAGATAGTCACCTATGTTTCTGGTAATCTGAATTATACTGCGTGTTCTTTGTTTTGATGACTTTCTTAGAATTAGCAAAGAAGATTAATATTCATGCACAAGCATGAACGGAGTTTGAACAGCGGGAATAGACGGTCAACGAACCTGTCGAGCTCTTTGACCTGTGATCTGTATTCTCCTCGTCAATCCAGAAGCCAATTGACACGAACCCTCACTTTTCTTTGGCTCCCTCAGCCTCTCCTGCATTCAGACTAGAAGGCTTATCAGCTCTTGAATAACGTTATGCCCAACGACAGATCCTGAGAAATGGGAACAAAGGTTGATATGGTCGATTCGTACCAATTCAAAAATAACCCAGCAGGGAGTACACGATAACTGCTCACATCATATCGCCCGTTCTAGCTCATCTCTGGCTCCTGCGAAGTACTCGGACTCGATACAGGACATTTCTCTACTCGAAACCTGCAGTCGAACTCGACCATGGCATCTTCAGAAAGGACGACTTCCAATGAGCCTAGGACAACTCCATCTCCGCAGTTGTACGCGACAGGCGACGGAAAAATGAGGCGAACAGTGGACCTTATCAAGCGCAAGACTTTCACTCGTGAAGGATGGTTTGGGGACTACGACTATGCCTGGCTGTGCTTGCCAGCTCTGCCTTTCATGAGGAGCAGTCGAGGGCCGCCCCCGTTTTACGCTTTGGACGCTGAACTTCCTCTGGTCGTTGCTATTGCCACTGGATTGCAGCATGCGCTGGCAATGCTAGCAGGTGGGTTTCGTTTCGTTTTTATCTCACTTTGACTATAGGTGACATGAACTCTGTAGGATTGATCACTCCACCCATCATCTTTGCGAGCACTTTGAATTTGGATCCTTCAACATCTGCGTATATGATATCGGCGTCATTGATCGGATGTGGTACGACTCCTGTATCGTAGTTGTGCTGGATCAAACGGCTTACTATCTCGACCGAAGGGATTCTGAGTCTAGTGCAGATTTCGCGCATACCTTTGTGGGGTGGATATTATCTTGGAACTGGGCTGCTTTCAGGTATGTATGTTTCCTGTTTATCGTTGAAGATCCAGTTCTCAATTATGGGTCAGTTGTCGGTACCAGCTTTTCTACTTTGACGATTGCCAATTCTGTGAATATCGAATTTCTGCGAGAAGTGTTCATTTTAGCTCAACTTCTCTTCAGATATTCGACGCCATGTACCGCGATGGCTCTTGCACGATGACTACTTTAGCGGATGGTACAACTGTTCGCGATGCTTGTCCTGATGCATACGGAAAACTTCTTGGTCGGTTTATTCTGAAAGTGGACTCGTACGTGTTTTCACGTCTGGGTTTGATTAGGGACGTCCTTGATATGCTCCCTTTTGGAAATCGGCTATGCATTCCTTCCTCCACGAGTTTTAAAGAAAGTATTTCCTCCAATGGTCACTGGTTCGTACAATACCATGCTACTTTTTTTTTTTATTCACCCTTCTCTAGGTACGGTAATTCTGCTCATCGGAACGTCGCTCGTCGGATCATCTGGCGCACCAAACTGGGCAGGAGGCTCAAACGGGTGTGCGACAGCGACTAGTGGCACATTCGCCCTCTGTCCGACGGTTTTTGCGCCGAGACCGCTTCCGTGGGGATCAGCGGAATTCATCGGACTCGGCTTTTTGTCGTTCATTAGTATTGTGTTGACTGAGATGTATGGCTCGCCATTTCTCAAGAACATCAGCATTATCGTTGGACTTGCCATTGGATGTATCGTCGCTGGTGCTGCAGGATATATTGATGGATCGAGTATCAAGACTGCGCCTGGAATCACTTTCTTATGGTTTGAAGGCCATTGTGCGTTGATCACTCCAACATGGCTGAATAGAATGATGAACTAGGGTCCATACATTCAAGATTGGAGTATATCCTCCTGCAATCTTGCCTAGTACGTCCTATTCAGTGCACGGCGCTTTAGCTCCTGTATGCTAATCTTAGATCTTAGTGCTGGCGGTCTACAGTACGAATAGTTGATCCTATATTGCCCCCCAAGGCCTAACGCGAATTCACATCTAGCTTCGGTGACAATGGAGGCAATCGGTGATATCACCGCCTCAGCGGAAGCATCGCGAGTGGATGTACAAGGATTGGAATTCGATTCTAGAGTTCAAGGAGGAATATTAGCAAGTCCATTTTATTTACAGCCGGGGCTCTTTGTATCTTCTAATGGTGCGCATTTAGAGTGACGGTGTCGGCGGGTTTGCGTCTGCATTATTTACGGTCACGACGCTTTCTATCTTTGCGCAAGTACGTAGTGAAACCCGGGATCCATCTCGGTGGATACTTGCTGATGCTTTCGTTGTAGAATAACGGAGTTATCTCCCTGACGCGATGTGCTAACCGATCAGCAGGACGTTGGTGTTGCGTGTTTTTAATCGTGTTCGGAATACTTGGGAAGATATCTGGCGCCCTCCTCGCTAGTGCGTGTTATTTTCTCATTATTTTATGCTCTGAATTCAAAATTCGGAATTTCTCAAGTCCCAAACCCAGTCCTGGGAGGTGTTACAACCTTTCTTTTCGCATCCGTTGCAGTGGGTAATTGTTTGAATCAATCTTCGACACGCTAATTTTTTGGATGCGGATGTAGGTGTCAGGTCTTCGAGTTTTGTCACTGATACAGTACACTCGACGGGACCGATTTATTCTTGGTGCAGCGCTGTCATTTGGAATTGCTGATCTTTTGGTTCCAAACATTTTCACACATCTATTCGACCGCGTCAAGAACCCGAACAGTGGACTGGAAGGTTTATTTCAATCGATCACCATTATTTTGAGCACACCCTGTAAGGCATTTGTGATCATAATTACAATTATCTGCGCTGACCATATACACCTCAACGATTCGAAGTCCTTTGTGCTGGCATATTTGCTGTTTTTCTAAACTTGGTCCTTCCCCAAGAAGATAATGACGCTGCACAACCCAACAGTGTCGATGAAATAGAAGAAGTGGAAGAACAAAAACACGCAGCAGCATTCGTAGAGGTAAATGACCAACGTTAAAAGGTACCTATATGCAATCAAGGTTGTATGTAAAGAACTTGTGTCCATATATCAATGTACCTGAGAATGGAAAGTACAATTGGTGCAACCATACGACATGTGCGGCGGTTGTGCATAGCGCGACCTTAGGCTGTGGGATTGTTGAGATTGAACGTCGAGAAGAATAAGTAGGTTTGCAACAAGGATTTGAATTTTGGTAGTCTCCCGGCGGAGGGGGAAATGGCGTAACGGTACTGCAATAGTCAAAAATATTACGAACCTAAATGATGAAAGCGCCCGCGCTTTTTGCCGAGACCCATACCTGGTCCTCGAATCACAGTCATGACCAAACCGCATCATCACTTATGGTCCTGCTGCCTGTGTCAGCGGTATCCATTGTTTAAAATCCCTTTTCTACTCATCCTTATATTTTCGGAATGTCTCCCGATAATCCAAACATAATTTGATTGTACCCTCAGAGCCACAATCCTCGATCAGAAGTCCTCAGCATATGCAGGTCTTCCATAGAGCAGAACATTGATAGCAAAACTGCGTCCCACACCTACACGTCATATGATAACATCCCTCAATAAGTTCCACCACGAAACCGCATCCTGGGCAATTCTGCCATCGTTGAGCTTGTGCGAGGGCACGAAGCTGGACGGTAGCCTCGCTGGGCACACAATCTTCATCAAGGTGTGAAGCCTGCTTACAGCGAAGACAAGTCGAGCGACGGCATATCGGGCACGCGATCCCGGCATCTGTCTTTCCTTCTGATGAGCCAAGGAAGGTTGAGCAGGTAGCATAGGCACAGTAGACGCGGTCCTTGGCGAGAATGCTGAATTCCGAGTGTTTGCGCTGAAGGGTTTCACGCAGGGCAGGTGAAATATAGGGATCGACGTCAGTAATTGGGATAGGGATTTTACAGCATCGGGGTGGGAACAGCGTCTCGTCCAGCGTAGATCTCTCTACCAGGTTGATGATGCAAGTTTTGCAGTAGTTGTGGTCGCACGGTGTCTGGAAGGCCTTGCTGTACACCAGCGAGTCATAACATATTGTGCATTGGACCCTGGGAGTGAATCGATTAGTAGCTATACGGGATATTGTGCCGAGTAGTTACCATTTGCTCCGATCGATACTGGGTCCAGATGTCCGAGAAAGATGATCAAATTCCGACTTCGACTTCTGAGCGTTGGCCAGGATGGAGGCGTTTTGATCGTAATCCAAATATGCCTCGAGGGAAGTTGAAGAGTCAACATTTAATACATTGGGAATACAAATACTCCGAAAGACGAATGCACCGTCCATGGGAGGCTTCTTCTCAGCCAGCTGATCAGTTGGTACGACGACGAGAGGGCTGGTCAATATCAAATCAATCATCCGAAATAGAATAGTCTTATCAGCACGCTCACTTTGATGGAGGCTCGAGATGCATGATAAAATCAGGATTTCCCATACGTTTCTGAGCGCCTGTCTGTGGAGGCAAGTCTTCGCCACGAGCTAAAATTTCCGCTGCTAACCTATCGTGTGCAGCGGCTTCTTCAGCTATGATAGTTGCTTCCAAATATGCAGCATAAAAATTCAGAGGCCGAGGAGACTCGGAAATATCGTCTCTCGAAGGTGACTTTCCCGTCATTTTTGAGGGTACTAGGGGCTCTTCAGCAACATCAGGCAACAGTTTTTTGGTGTCCTGACTGGGAGTATCAGAAAGCGAGTTAAGTTCTGCGGTCATGGCAGGCGGCTCTTGTTGCTGTTTTAAGGCTTTCACAACAGCGACAGCGCTGAGATTGGAATCAATTCTTTGCACATCAACAGAAAGAAAGCACTCACGCAACAGAAAGATCGGGCTCCACCTCAAAGCTCGGATTTTCCATTCTCATTTGAGCTAGACTTGGTGGAGGCAAATCCTCGCCTCGGGCTAACATCTCCGCCGCGAGGCGGTCATGGGCAGCTGCTTCTTCAGCCACAATAATCGATTCCAGGTAAGCTGCATCCGTAATCAGCGCAAAAGCCAAGCTGGTTGCATATCGGTGATCCTCAGCATATCCACGGTCTTCGAGAGTGATCTGGGCGATAAGTGCAGCCGTTTCTGGGTCCATATCGTCACTTGTGTTAGTGTCTTGCACGTGGGGTGGGGGAGAAGAAAGCGGGTTGTATAAGAGCGACATTTCGATATCGCTATAACTCGGGGGACCAGCGGTAGGATCAGTGGGAGAGCTTTTCAGTCTGCTGTAGTCTTATAAATGGCGAAGGGCAGAGGGTGCAAATTAAGCGCCCACACGTGATTTTCTGGCCAACGATTGGACACACCGGCACCATTATTATAGGTAAATGTGGCTTGAGTCTAAACCCAACAAACCATCTCATCGCTACGAAGATGAAAAAGAGATATAGTACATAATATCAAAAGTACACACGGTATCACACTTAATTTCTACAAGCACATTGTTTTAGGAAATTCGCTATATGCCTGTATTTTCGGTTTTATTTCGGAAGAAAAAAATTGGAATGTTACGTATATCAATTCATCGCTTTAGTTTCGAGTAATATGTTTTATTGTTGAGGCGGGAAAGAGGGGAAACATCAGAAAAGGTGAGAACCAAATTGGGCGAGATTTCTAACTGCGGTGTTGTGTTCCCTTTTTATAAAGAGGACACGCAACTGGACGTGTGGAGGTTAGGTATTGAAGAGGAGTTGTTGAACACTTGCTTTACGGTCCAGCTGGGTTTGTTTGTGATACAGCAAATTGAAGTTCAAACTTGTATAGTAGGTGGTAAAAGGGGGGGAGCGTCAAAGATGGCTACTTCCAACGCACGGTCGAAGTCGGTACGTGCTACGGCATCAGCTGCGGCATTATGTTCCCTACGTACAAGGAGGACCCGGAGCTGAACATGGGGGTGTTGTAGTCGGAGATCGACAGAGGCCTTTATGATCTCATTATAGCCAGGTCTGCAGCCGAGGGAGCCAAACATGGCTACAGTGCTAGTGTTTTCAGTGAAGATTAAGATCTTCTCCGCACGTGGGAAGGATGTAACCACGTCCCGAAATGCTGCAAGGACACACAGAGTTTCTGTAAAAGCTGTTAATTCATTATTGAGGCCGGCCCGAATCGGAGCATAACAAGCTTTCTGGGAAGATGGGTACCAGAAGCCGATCCCATTCTCGCACGCGTCGCAGTAAACAACCACGTCGGCAGCATCAATGCCCCAATCCAGAGATCGCAGAAGATGAACTCCGTCGGAAGTGTTGATATGTGTTGCGGCCCATTGAAGATCTTCGCGAACAGTTTGAGTGGGTATTATAAGTTCATTGGGATTTTCCTTGCCGGATAACTGGAGGTAAAAGTTGTTGAGGGATGGACGGAGTAGAGGGAAGACATTGAATGCCCAATTCATCCAGCCAGCCAAGCTTTGCCAGCGGCGAAGGGGATGCCCAACTTCCGGGGTTCCATCTGTTGGGACTTGGCAAAACTCTGTAAGCTCCTGCACCAAATCATCCCTCCGAACCTGAGATAAGGTCATGGTCATAGCGTTAGGATCGACATCGATGCCTATGATTGTCAAAACGGAGTCAAAGAGCTGCTTCTTCTCTTTGTAAGGGATACCGAGCTCGCGCCATAGACTCATCAGCTCGACCTGATTAGTCGGCATCAGCTTCTGAAAGATCGGGTCGAGGGTGAGGCGGCCACTCCAGTCAGAGATGAAGGAGTCGTCCGAATACACGAGGAGCCAACGGAGTCCCTTGACATGGATCGCTATCCATGTGACCAGCCCATTGAAGGCTATCCAGATGCATCCAGATGCACGACCGCCGAAGGCGTTATTCCTGTCAACGTGAAATACTCCCCTCTGGACGGTATTGACCTGCTTAATCTGCCAATGTGGGTGCATAGGCAGAAGACGGTAAGCTTCCGCAACGTCGGATTTGGCCATAACCATGCGCATATTCCCCTCTGTGCGGCGGATATGTAGAAGCCGCTCCCCCAGGTGCTTCATGCCGTCTAAGGGGTACCCAGCAATATCATCGCGCGCGATCATTGAGTTCAATGAATAATCACCAGCGCTGTGGTCGGTGATCATGCGATATTCTCCTGGAGTAGACTTCGGAACAACATGTATCGGCATGCTGTACATTCCAGGCAAAAGTTCGGGGCCAAAAGCGGGAGAGAAGCGCTCTTTTTCGAGCTCTATCTGACGCTGTTCCTCAAGAAATGCGGCTTTGGCGGGATCCCTTGGAGGCCCATGCGATTCGTCGTTTACGACCGGGTATGTGTCCTTGTGGGTGTCGGCCCAAGGCCAGAAACCTTCCCTGAGTCCACGGCACACAGACGCCACAAACTCCCGATTGGGATGGTCTCGTAACAGTTCCTCAAATCGATCAACGTTAACGGGAGTCACTATCTTGAACAATTCAGGATATTCGGCAATAGTCTGGTTGACGATGATATCGTCGAGTTCGTGCTGTGGGACAGAGGGAAGTGGCGCGGCCGTCTCGGTCCATTCAGCAACCGATCTAGTCGAGAAAGGATTCGCTTCGTCGTATAGATTGTAGCGCAGATGCCTGGGACGAAGTCCGCGTGGAAGATCACCCGCGCCTCCGGGGACTATGTTGTCCGCTGGTATGTTCGGGTTAACGATTCTATCGTCCGGGATGCGTTGCGCTGCAGGCTGATTGGTTCCTGTGGCGGGTGCACCCAAACTACATATTTAAGTTCCATGAGTTCAAAAAACTTGTCACACTCGATCATGGTAGACTCACTCTCTGCGAGGTTCTTGACGAAGGGCAGCAGGTTCGGGTTCCTCCACCTGAGCTTGAAGAGGCGTAGCGGGAGGAGGAGCTTCTTCGCGCGCGAGCTCTTCTGCCATAGCCCTGTCCTGGGCAATAGCTTCCTCGAGTCTACGGATTTCCTCGTCCAGGCGTCGGGCATATCTCTGATCCTCAGAGATCGCAAGCCATTCTTGTTCGAACTGGTGTGCAAATTCCTGACGAAAGACAGGGAAGACGGGGACATCAAAGGCAGCGCGAGCTTTGCCATTCCTCGCTGCAGGAGTCTCCTCCGGCTCTCGAGTGGACTGGTTGCTGTCGTGAATTCCGAGCCATTGTTGGTACTCGTCCGATTGGAGCTGGCGAGCGAGCTCGTGATCTGAGAGAGGAGCGTCTGCGCGGTTTTCCTGAGAGACGTCCTCCTCTGAATCTCCAAAAGCGAGCCTGAAGGCTAATAAGTTGGTTTCTAGATCCGCCGTAGGGAATAAATCCGCCGCAGGAAAAGGAGGAAGGTTAGAAGACCCAGCGGTGGACTGAGATCCACGCGAGGGTAAAAATTTGTGGTTCATGGAGCGACGAGGGTAGTCGGTGGTCTGGAGGGGTAGATGGTAGGGGTAGGACTGCACAGCTACCTAATCAAACGATCGATGAAAAGGAATCGGCCTTTTACTCATCAAAATAAGCGCTCGTGGTTCTATCCGAACGCACCCATGTGGCGCCATGAGACCAAATCATGAGTACAAATACACTCGTTCCGGCCTTGCAGATGATGTATCTTTGTTCTTGAAGGTTCTTGAAGGAACGTTGCAGAGATAACGAGTATCGCTTCAATTGGTCCATGTATTGAACAGTTATTTTCGAGCTTCACTTTGCAGGGAAGATTGTTAACGAAAATAACATTTGCACACCTATACAAGTACAACTCCTACGATAAACGCATTCGTAATCACGACCAGAAAACGCAGCCCAGTCATCGCTACTTCTGCGCGGTAGCCTCGCACGCTTTTCCGGGATGCTCGGCCAGCTTGCACTTTGGGCAAGTGCAAAGACAGCATTTGGGACAGATTATGGGGATATCTGTGTTTCCTTCTGACGATCCAAGGAAAGCAGTGCAGGTAGACTGAAAACAGTAAACACGGTTCTTCGCAGCTGTGCTGAACTCGGCCTGCTTGTACCGCAAAGTAGCGCAAAGCGTTGGTGAGAGGTGGGGTTGAAGACTGTTGATTGTCATGGTCGTGTTGCAGCAGCGGGCAGGGAAGGTTGATTCATCTTGCACAGATTTCTCCACGAGTTTGACGATGCAAGCGGGGCAATAGTTGTGGTCACAAGGGGCCTGGAAAGCATTGTTGTATACCAATAAGTCGTGGCAAACGATGCATTGAACGCTAACAAAAAGTTAGCAACACGATCGAATTTTATATGGGATAATTACGTTTTGGTTCGGTCAACACTGGGTCCAGAAGCCATATTTCCCTCAAATGACGTCGAAGCTACGGAGGCACGGAATACATTGGGGTTGCAGAAACTTTCAAGAGACAGGACTTCGTCGATCGAGGTTTCATGTTCGTCAGCGGACCTATGATCGAAGGACTGATTAGCAGTACAAAAACGATATTGTTTTCAGCAAACTCACGTTACTGAGGACGATGATTGCGTGAATAAATCAGGGTTCATCACGCGCTGCTGTGCGCTCGTGAGCGGAGGCAACTCCTCTCCGCGTTCCAGCATCTCCGCCGCGACCTTGTCGTGCTGAGTAGCTTTTACGCGCGCTGCTTCCATGTAGGGAGAAAGGAGGTCCGTCGGAAGACGCCGTCTTTCGACGTGCGGGGTATCTTCCTCGCGAGCCTTCCCCTTTCCGGTAGGGAGCACGATGTCTTCGTCGACAGCAGGAGGCGATTGTTCGATATCTTGCCCGTGAGTGCTGTCAGAGATACTTTCGTCCTGATGTTGTATTGCTCTATGGATCGCTTCAGGTGGCGGCGATGGCAAAGACGGATTGGAGCTGTCGCTCGTGTTGGACAGTACGGCCTCAACAAGGCCGCTGCTGCAGCATACGATATGAGCTTGATGATATAACGTTGTCCGACAAGAAGGAAATACTCACGCTACATCGGGCTCCGTCACAAGCGCACCTCCAAGCCGCATCTGAGCGGCAGTGGGAGGGGGTAGCTCCTCCCCGCGAGCCAACATCTCTGCAGCGATGCGGTCCTGTGCGGCGGCTTCTTCAGCTGCAACGATTGATTCCAGGTAAGCAGTGTCGGAGTTTAGCGCAGCAGCCAAGGAGGCCGCGTATTCCTGGTCCTGCTTAATAGCTTCGTCTTCGAGATTCAGCTGCCGAATGAGTTCAGCTGTTTCGGGATCGATCTCGAAGGCCATATTGGCCTCGGTATTTGAAGGAGTAAGGGCCCTGTAAACTAGCGCCATGGTGGTTCAAGAGTGGGAGGATCGATGGAGGATGTGGGTTTATATCTGAGAAAAGGTGGGTGCGATTTAAGCGCCCGCACGTGTTGACCCGTAATAGATTGACTGACCTTCTTCAGATAAGCTGATACCATTCGCTGCAATTACCGATCTTGTTTGATCTGGATACACGACGAGTAAAGACTGACCATCGAATCGGCAGTCATTCGTTACCACGTTAGAACTCCCTCAAACAGATTGCGTTTGTTGCTGAGAATTATTGGGGAAAATATAAAAGAAAATCATTTTTGACTGCAAATCTATCGGCGTGTGAAGAGAAAGGCCCCATGTCGTAAACTGACATGATGGAAGTTGGGTGGAAGTTGTGAAGAAGAATTCCGCCGCAACCAACGGGAGTTGTTGTACATCGCCATTGGAACCAAATAACATCCGTCAGTGGACCGTTCGTACCCGAGCGTACTCGTACTCTACATTAATCTTCATCCTGAATAGCCATGTTTCGGACGGCTTCTCGACTGGTAAAGACACCATATACCTCACAAGAAACTCCTACGAATGCTAAACAAACTTTTCTAGCCAAGGAGGGCAATTCTCTCTGCCACAGTCGCCGGAACCGCTGTTGGTCTTCATGAATCGCCAGAGAAAGTAAGCATGCAAATTGAATTTATGGTACAGACATGGACTTATATTTTCTGGTTTTATAGTTGTCAATATATCCCTCCCCGACCCCCGACGTCTTGCTGGTCGACTCGCCAAGCCAGCTCGAGAAGGAAATCGGTGTCGTGCGCAGGCACGTTTTGAGGGCATATGGCGACGCTCATGCGCACGTTCAAGGCTGGGTGTCGAAATGGATCGGGGTTGAGCATGCTGTTGAAAGTGCGTTTATTTTTCTCTAACCTTCGTGACCAAGATCGCCAAATTATTTCCTTTAGACCGTGTCAAATCCATCATCTCCCCTGACGAAGACCTAACACCCGGTCTACTTTACACAGGCGTTGCTGGTCTTACTGGCTCCATCCTCGCTCGGAATCGTATCTTGCCTACCCGCATACTCCTTCCCACTGTCTTCCTTGTCGCTTCAGCACAACATTTCCTCCCAAAAACCACCTCCAACCTTAGCGCGTACTTCGGTGACCTGGAGGACACCTACTTCCCTACCTTCGCCCAAAAGCACGAGATTGCCAAGGCACATTCGCAAATGACGTGGGAGCGCATGAAAGAGGCGACGAAAGGCGGTCGCGAGCAGCTTGATCACGGTGCGGTGGCGGCGGTGGAGAAGATCCAAGAGGCGACGGGACTGAAGCTGAAGGAGACGCTTGGATGGCAGAAGGCGAAGGCGGCGGAGGTGGAGAAAGTGGTGGAAAAGGCTGTGGTTGAGACTACTGCTGCTATAGAATCAAAAGTGGAGGAAGCCGAGAAGAAAGTCGAGAAGAAAGCGGAGGAGGTCAAGCGACTAGTATGATGTCCCTTCGTATATTTTTTCTCTATAGAAGTGGCGGCTTGGCCTTTTAAATTATTGCCATGATATCGGAGCAGGTTCAGTTGGATATTTCGAGGTCGACATGTGCCGCTCGTTAGCGCGGGAAGCCTGATTTCGTCACTGCGTGGAATAGTTATAGAAAGTGTGTAGATCAGATATATTTGAGATATAATTACAGTAATGTAGCAGGCTGTAGAATGAAATAGAATGAACATAAATCCGTACCCTAGTTAGGAAAACAATAAGGCTAGGCACAAACAAAAAAGTATGATAGACAGCAGTGAACAAAAGAGTACGACGCGAAAAAACTGATTGGATCTAATTGTTCACATCCTCGAAGAGACGATACCAATGAAGGGCATAGGGGTTCTTCTACCAAGTCACCCCGACGCCGAGCAAGGTGACGCCGAGCAAGGTGATGCTTATCGACCCTCCCCGTTGCTCCATCTTCTCCTTCCTCTTTTCAGCTTTCGTTGTCGAGGAGCCCGAAGCTCTTAGGGAGTCGTAACACTGCGAGAAAGTAGGAGTATTGTCGCTAATGTCGGTGTTGTACCCCAAGGTCTGATGATACACCCGTCTTAATCTTTCTGAATACGGGGTATGCCTGTGCTGGCGGCGGCGGGGGACAGCACCTGTGGCGCGGTGCATTGTCGATATTTGAGCGCTCGTGCTGGCAGCGGCTGGTGCCGCAAGTACTTGTGCTTGGGTAGTGTTGCGAGGGACGAGAATCCCTGGCAAAGAAGGAGTACGAGAAACGCCTGCCATCTGGGCGGCGCTGGTGGCGAGATTGAATGGTACACGTTGAGGCGTGGGCAATCCACTGAACGAGCCTGCGGTAGCGACGGTAGACAAGGTTGGCGATAACGGCGCTGCAGGGCGGGGCAGGATGGATTGAGTGAACCTGACAACGGTAGCAAAATGCCGTCCTTCTTCAGTGCGCGGGCCTTCAGGAACTTGGTCGGCCTTTTCGTAGATGATCCTTGTCTTATCACCTTGACCTACGATGGTAAGATCTGAGACCTGAGGCTCAGCACTACCCTTATATATTTGGAAGGGTTCGCCTCTAGATTCAAGGCATTAGAATCATCGTGCCACTCGAAAATTAAAGGAATATACATACAAATCATTGAGTTCATCGGCTCTCTGTTGAACATAGCGACTTCCGCAAAGGTATAAACTGCCTGCATCGAAAATAAATTCTCTATCGCGGGGAAGAGGATCCTTTAGGATAAGTGCGGTCGAAATGGATTCGATGGTGGTTTGAACGGGGGTGCACATGATTGGATACGAGTAGCGTGAATAAAAGCAAATATTGTTGGTCGGTTGTGTGGGTTGGGGCGGTAAGCAAGAAGATTTCTTAATGGCTTGACTCTCAACTCGGGCGTCTTTTTATCTGCAGAGCCGCACAGCAACCATGCGTTGGACTCCATATCGCGTCCAGGATAGGAAATGTTGGCGTTGCTTTGCTCTTCCGAAATTTCTAAAATCGGATGGTCTGGTTGCTTTGTATACTCTTGTTTTTGTGTGCATAACCCAAGAGGCTGTATCGACCAGGTACACGAAGGTGCAGAACGAAGTGATTGATGTGAAATGGATGTCTTTCGGATCACAAGGTCAGACAGGTAAGGCTGTATGCGCGGTATCAGCGGGGCGGACTAGAACAAAAAGAGTTATCCACGCACCAAAGGGATCCACTGTAAGTCACAATTTCCTATGTAGGAAGTCGACAAAACAATTATCGCATGCTCACCCTGCCAGCAGTCGAAGCGGTTTTAATGGAAGCCCGCTGCACGCTTTATTAGACGGGTTGGCTCTGCTGCGCGCCGTGACGCGCGTCCAACACGTTCAGCAACGGCGCGACTTTCCTCTTTTGCTTTCATTGTCCTTCCATAGGAAGAGTCGGACCCCATTAGGAGAGGTTGCTTCACGCGGATCGTTCGCCGGAGGGTCCTCGCTTCTGAATTTGCAATATATGCGTTCCCCTTGAACAGTAGCCTTAGGAACTCAGAAAACGATTATATCTAATCGACGAGAAACGTACAATAACTAAAGGATAAACTTAGTTCAGTCATTGTTGTCCCCAACGATGCATGGTGATACTCACCTCGAATGTAACTCTCGACTTGAAATACGAAAACACTTCAAGAGTTCAGTGGCGTCAGGTTGAGACCTTATTGATACTGGTATCTCTGGGTCCAGACATAATAAACACTGACATCGACACAGCCAACCAATAACAATAGCTTGCCACTCATGATCCTGAAGTCTCTCCAGATTGTGTTTATAGATTTCTTGGCGCGTCAGTGATTGCCTGTATAGTACAGTCGAGGATTAACATAGCTGAACCGAAGGCCATGATGGACGTCTCTGGCGAAGCAAGTGGTAAAAGCATAAATGAGAGTTGAAAACCGGAAGGAGGCGGAGCAGTGGGAAATTTCGTGTCACTCCCGTGACATTGATGCTCGACCATGAAACTTTGTTCGTCAAAGTTCAATTTGTCCTGTTCTCCTCCGTTTCGCCGTTCTCTTCCATATCTGCTTATGAAGTCTACTATCTCTGCTGTTAGACCCACATGACAATGATATTCGCTATCCACAGCGTGGAAAGGGACATCTAGTGACATCTGGAGGTTTTTTGTGGTGTCGGCGAACACCTCGTTCGCCTGCCTGCGGCCGTGCGCAAATCTTGTTCTCTGGGATCCTCACAGACTTTACCTGACATGTGCGCTATCGACTTACGCGTCCATCCGGAGCACCTCTAGAGCTGGAAACGGCAGCATGAAATAAGACCCATGCCAGCAGCGCAGACGCTGGTGATCTAATCAATGATCGACTCGGCTCCTTCGTGTGGCTCCCCGTCACATTTCCGCATTAGACTTATACATAATACTCTACTGGGGAAATACTGGGGTCTATAGAACGCGAGTAAATATATATGTGAACACGCAGCATAAGGTTTCACTACCGAGATATTTCGTTAAGCGTTATGTTTGGCATGCTCTCAACATCAGATCTTCCCCTAAATCCAATTCTTCCATTGACATCTGTGTGCCCCCCGACGCCGTCAACTGAGCAACCTCAGATTCGGGTGAGCAGATACTGCGTTACCAATCTCATACAACGGACTTATCTCTATAGATCTTCGACTATTGGGGATGAACGCCGTGAGCCTGGGGGCGCTTTCGCGAATGTCATGGCTCCGCCTTCGGTGGATATCCATTTAGACGCTTGATCATAAGCCCCCGAAGAAAAGACTCAAAAGGATGCACTAATTACAATTTTCTGTTCAGTCTATCCTCTGTAGACCAGTTTGCTCTACTTCATCATGGAGTACCATTCAGAGAAAGCTGCTTCGAAATTCGACGTCATCGAGTCCTTAGAGGACACTTCGTCCTTGTCAAGGGAGTCCGAAGCTTCGGTCGACGACGAGAAGAAGGTCAAGGATGCTGTCCGCAAATTGGATATAACTATCTTGCCGATCATGACGATGTTCTACTTTTTGTCGTTCTTGGTACGTTCAATCCACTTCATTCGCCTTCTTTAATCGCTAATAAGTGTCTAGGATCGTGCAAATATTGGTATGGTCCTCGAGGAATAACTACAACTTCGCACTCACCTTTTGATTTCTGAAGGAAATGCAAGAGTGGCTGGTCTGCAAAAGGGCCTGCACTTGTCGGATCATCAGTACCAGATCGCGGTCACTATTACCTTCGTGTAAGTAAAGTTATTCACTTCTAGCCATTACCTAGTTGACCTTCATGATGAAATTAGGCCATACATTCTCTCAGAACTCCCAGCAAACCTACTCCTACGGAAGATTGGTCCTAACATCCTTATGCCCACGATCCTCACGCTCTGGGGCGTCATTGTCATCGCTCAGGGCTTCGTCAAATCATACCACGGCCTCGTCGTCGCGCGCGCCTTCCTAGGCCTCATGGAAGGCCCCATGTTCCCCGGAATCGTCCTCTACCTCTCCGGGTTCTACACACGGAGAGAGCTGGCGCTGCGGTGCGTTATCTACATTTACATCTTTATTTAGTGAACGTTAATTTAAACCACGCCATCACGGATTCCTCGCCACTGCAGCATCGCATTCTTCTTCTCTGCGGCTTCTGTATGTGCCAATGTCATATTTCTGGGCGATAATTATAACCGACTTTTTAATTTCTACTTTCGGCTTCTTATATAGCTGTCAGGTGCCTTTTCCGGTCTTTTGGCGGCTGGTATTTCGCAGATGGCGGGTGTCGGAGGAAAGCCTGGATGGGCGTGGATTTTTATCTTGGTGCGTCGATTAGTCTTCCTTTTAATCCCATGCATCAGATTTGAACCTGTTATGTTTCGATCTGTTGCAGGAAGGTATCTTTAGCACACTCGTCGGGATCGTGTCCTTCTTTTTGGTCCCAGCGACACCTATGCAATCTAGGTTTTTGACTATGGAACAGAAACAGTACGCACGATTAGCTCCTCCTCTAAATATATTCTCAACGGACCGTCGTCGCGCGATTCAGAATCATCACGCGCCGTCTCCAAAGGGACAGACCATTCGAAAACCCGCTCGCCAAATTCAGCTGGCGCCAGGTGTGGATGTCCGTCAGTTCCCCGCATGTGCTCATTGTGTTTGTGCTTTACTTCCTCGGCGGCACGAATCTCTATGGGCTTGCGCTCTTTTTGCCTTCCATTGTAAATGAGCTCGGATTCAGTGCGAACAAGAGTCAGTTGCTTAGCGTTGGGCCATATGCTGTTGGCTTCGTTGGTGCGTGGCTTTCATTTGATGGGATGATCTATGGGCGCTTAATGGGACATCACAGTGACGTTGGCCATTGCGCACATTTCGGATCGTTACAGAACGCGATTCGTGCCCTTGCTCGGTGTCTGCCTTTTCGCGGTTGTTGGATTTGCGATGTATCTTGGTAAGCTTGCTTTCTCATTTACAAATTTTCACGAAGCTTAACAGCATTTCTTCAAGCCGCGGGCAACAACAAACATTTGTCTTACGCTGCTCTATACTTCATGGTCCCTGGTGTATATGCTAGAACGCCCGTCATCGCTGCGTGGATATCAAACAACTCGGAGCCATATTATCGCAGAGCTACAAGCATTGCGATGGGATTCGTCTTGACCAACTCTGTACGTTTCTGAAGCCGTTCTTCATCTCTCTTTGCCTTTGGTTCTGACTCTGCCTTCTAGGGAGGTATTTTGAGCACATGGCTCTACCCTTCCAACAAAGGACCGAGTTATACGAATACGACTATCATGAATTTGTCATTGTGAGCTTCTTCCCCCATTTTTTTTGACATTCAAGTCCACTCATTTTATTTTTTCAGCGCCACCATTTCCATCCTCCTCGCCATCCTCAACGCAGCAACTCTCTACTACATGACCAAGCGCAAAGAGCGCCTACGCGAAAAGATTCTGGCGCCGTACGCCACTGATAAAGACCCAGAGGGTGAGCTACGTGCGTGGGCTGAGCTAGGAGATCGGCATCCGGACTTCCACTACGTCATATGATACGCTCAATGGTGTACACTCGTTATCTGACCCTCATAATAGGTTGTGGGGGAGATTTACCGACGTGGAAAATCGTTGCGCGTTTGTATGTTGGATTTGTCTGTACGATTCTGGATTTGTTATAGCTCGCTTTGTATAATTAAAATTTCTTGCAATGAATTCGATCACTAGAACGTCATGCCTTGTTAGTTTTTTTGTTGAAGTTCCTTCGACATTGTGCGACCGGAGCAACAATGTAGAGAAACTGAGAGAAACTGTGAAAGCGATTACCCTTCATATTTTTTTTGCTCAGAATATCGCATAAATTTTTTCCAAGATCAGGAGAGCTTCTTTTAAGCAAGATATTCTTCGATATCTGGGACTCATGGCCCATTTATAAGGTTAGATCCACTGCAAGGCAAAAGTAACTTTGTTCAGATCAATGGTTTTTGTCACAATCAATGTTCTCACAGCCACGTGTGGACGGATAGAAGTACTTGGCATCACGGCACTGTTCGGGCAGTTTCCGCCGCCAATGGGAGGTTTCAGACGCCAACGTTGTTAGTGCGCGCCCATTTCTCTTGTTTTCCTACATAATTTTTCCAGTCGCTCTTTACATTGTGTCGTCGTCGAGGCTCCTATTTATCCAAGATCACAGTGGTATGTCGATTTCGCGTCGCCTTGGTCAATATTTCAAGGTCACACCAAGCCCACCAGGTCTATAGCCTATAGGATTTATCGCTATCCCAACCTAGTCCGTTCAAAACCCCCAGCTTGTATCGCATTATCTTCCTTTCGACCGTATCTTTCCCCAACACTCGACCCTCGAAGGAGATTACCCACCCAACCACGCCATCCTGAATACCGATTAACACGCTGGTCGTATTCAGCCACAAGCCATGATATTCCGACCAGGGGGTCTAACCCGCCGAGACGCAATTCTGCTCCTAGTCGGAGCATCGTCTATGCACATATGGTCTCTGTTGTTCAGTCAACATGATTACCCATCGGACCAATCCATTGTCATCAACAACCATGCGTCGCAAGACCACGTCGTAGAACGCATCACACTTACCACGACGGTGGTCGAGCCAGCGCGAACGCAGACTCGAATACAAACCCAGACCGCCACAGTCACAAAGCTCGCTGCTGCGAAATCGACAACGAAATCCCGCGCTGTGGCACCGTTCGCTGAACTTCCTTCGACAGAGGTTCTGGCGCACGCGCCTGGTTGGACGCTCTTCCGTGACGTTTACATGTCGAATGGGACCATCTTCATTGTCGCCGACGAAAATGCACGGAAGAATATTCCCGAAATTCGCATGATGACGAGCACAGGGTTGCCAGCGGAGAATACGCCAGAGAACATTGCATCGAGGGAGCCCCTTCCCGAAAATATGCAAATTATTACGCCAGAGGAGGCGAAGAGACGATGGGTCACTGTGGATCCGGATGGGAAGTACCCTGATCTCAACCGCGTCTGGTCTGTGGAGGGAAATACAGTACGTCCTTTCATCCTCAATTTTCCGCCTTTCTTTCTCCTTTGATCCTTACCATTTTTCTCACAAACTTTGGCGTTTAATTTCTTGCATTTAACTTTAACCGGCGAACTAAAGCTAACTAGACCTTTCATTTATCTAGCTACTCTTCAACGATCCAACTCAGTTCCTTCGCCACTACTATCATCTCGTTGCCGAGCTTTTCTTCGGTGTCCAGGCCTTCTGGCACGGCGCATTTTCTGAACCATTATCCACCCGAGACGCTCTATCGCCCACATCTTCCATCCACTACTCCCAAACCCACCCCGCCGTACCCCCAATCCACCGCGCCATCTTCGCCCACTCCAATGCCGACGGCTGGCGGGACAACCCCGGTTTCAACAGATACTTCCTACGCGCCGCCTTCCCATCACTCATCGTCGAACATCAAGAAGACTGGGAAGACCGCATCCGCTCCACGCGTCCGAAGCCAGGCCAGATACAGACAGGGGAGCGCGCGTGGCACTTCCCGATGGTGCTTCTTACCGACCGCAGCGCAGCACACCGCGGGTGGATGTGCGGCTCGAACACGCAGCGCACGGCGTCGGAGGCGTGGGACTACATGCGTCTCAACGGCAAGCTGCGCGGGATGCATGTCGGTGGCTGGTGGGCTCCTGTGCGCGAGGCAATTTGGCGCTTTGCAGGCGCGGATGAAGGGCTGAAGCCGGTGTTGGACAAGGCGCGCCAGCGCGATAGGAAGGAGGAAGATCAGTCGTATTTTGGTCCAGAGACGGGAGTTGTGCGTGGGTTGGGTAGCAGTGCGCCTGCGTTGGATAAAGCGAAAGTCGCGGATATTGGTGCGGAACACCAGAAAAAGCTGCCTATGCCTTCTAAGGTTGTCATTACCTATATCAGCCGACAAAGCGCCAGAAACAGGAAGCTGATTCCTGAGGACCATGCCTTGCTGATTGAGTCGCTCAAGGAGCTCGTCGATAGGAAGAATAAAGAGCGCGCCAAGTTCTTCAAAGACGCCAACAAGGTGTTGGGTTTCGGCGACGACGACAGAAAACGAGCGACCGATGAGGCAGGAGGCGTGCCTTTGGAATGGGAGTTGAATGTTATGGAGGCGGAAAAATTGACACACGACCAGCAGATTCAAGCTGCTGCTCGAACTACAGTATGTTTTTCATGTTGTTTATGAGACGAGTGTCACTAACCTTATTGCCTCAGATAATGCTAGGCGTACATGGAAATGGCCTCACTCATTTGGTCTTCATGAAGCCTACACGAGCGTCCACAGTCATCGAGATGTTTTACCCAGGAGGCTTCGCTCACGATTACTACTGGACTTCACGCGCACTCGGAATGAGCCATTTCGCAGTATGGAATGATACGTGAGTCTCATAACTGTCATCGTTCATTGTCATTTATGCTGACCCATCTTACGACTTCAAGCCACCGAACATACCCCGATAAACCTAATGTTGATTATCCGAAGGGCTTCCAAGAAAACAGCATCCCTGCCCACGGACCGACCGTTGCGCAGCTTATTGAGGACCGCGTAGCCATGAAGCTATGACATCGCCTGCGGTGTAACACCTAACCCCGAATGACCAACCTTCGACGCCAATATTGCTGTTTGCTCTGATTCGACGACTTCCTCGTCGAATCTTCACCGCTTTATTTATTCGCTCCCTATTCGCGGCATCTCTCGGGCATTCTCTTTCTCGACATATCTCTAGGGCTTCTCTTCGCGAAATTGTCCAATGCCAACCTCTGATAGATATTTATCTTTCGGATCTGTTATCCTATTTTTCTATGATATCTTCATCATATCACTTTTTTGAATTTAGGAAGGAGGAAGTACTCCTTTACCCCACACACTATCCCCACAATCTATTTCGGAGCTACGAGGGGATGTATCTTGCGTTGTCCACCCTCTAGCAGATTCGCGACTTTTCTTTTTTAGCTGGAAGGTCTGTAAAATATATTTCGGTACTGTAGCAGTGTTATTTCTTTCATCCCCAGTGAATCTCCGAGAATTTATTAAGCTTTGTTGCTTAGAATTGTTCCTGTGCTTTATCCATCATTTTCTGAACTACACAGAGTATTCTTCTTGCCTCGTGCAGTGCAGTGGAATGAATCGCATTGTAATTAGCATCTGCTTATCTATGGTGGGGTGCGTGTAGATGGGTATCCGCACGGTCGACTCTCAGAATAAGTTCATTGTGTGAGTTGCAAGTCTGACTGAACAACCGTACTGTCGGTGGCTTCTCTTGCACAGAGTAACCTTCGTCTTGGCATCAACCGTATTTTGGGATTTGCGTGAGTTCCCGCGTTTTCTTTCTATTCTTTCCATGTCTCTTTCAAAGTCTTCTATCCATTATTAGATCTTGGCTAGCGGCACCGATGCCATTGTTATCATGTCTCTGTCCATCCACATTGGTCTGTAAACGGGCCAACAGAACTCTATATTACTCTCCTCTTGTCCAATGTCACCGCTGCAATGTAAATTTACTTGGGAAAACGACGGCCCAATGAGAACAAGGTATATCAGAGTCAGAACTTGGACGGGCGTGATGGATCGCCGTCTGGGCTTCCCTTTAGCGAGTAGCCTCGGGTGACCCCACGCCCAGTGCGCTGCATACGGATCAGGCTGGCGCTACGTTGATGGTGAAGCGCCGGACACTCTTTTCAGTCTTTTCTTAGATTGCAGGTTTCGCTGAGTGTCCATTCTTGCGACAGGCACAGTGCACAGTCGTAGTTTTCCTTTATGATAACGCCGGCTGAGGACCGTTCTGACGCAGCGCTCGTCGTTCGTCAAGTTGTAATTGCCACCGTTCATCCGATGCCCGTCAGAGGCAGACTCCGAGTGCGTTGTCTACAACCATCAGCTTTATTTCCCTTGATTTAATTGCTTACTCTGTTCATAATACATATAGGAACAGACGTTTACGACGTATATATCTCGTTCATATGACGATCGTGCTATTGTTTCCTCTAATGATTCTCTATTTCACATTATATCGCGCTGTCAACTCAAGGCGAGTACGCATAAACATATCCACGCGCGCAGTGTGAATAATCAGAGCCCGTGGTCTGCCAGGTATGTAAAATTACCATATGTTTTTGAACATGCCTCGGGTTTCGGCATCGGGCACGCTATCGCTGAAGAACCAACATCTAAGAATAACAATATAGCAGAATATGCCTGTCCCCATTTCGATGGTTTAATGATTGACAAGAAGCCCTTCCCCATAGTTGATCGTATTCCACGCGTCAAGCACTGTCAAGATCCGGCGTGTTCACGCGGAACAGACCGAGAAGTCGACGATCTATTGATAAACTTGTAGGTCCGCTCTTCCAAATCTGATCGACTGATGCGTTGTATGCCCGTCGTTGCCCCCCCCTTTCGAGCCCCATCTGAACATCCATGCCGACCGACACCATCTTAGCACTCCATCCTTCTTCAATAGCGAACGAAATCGGCAGCCCCATTCTGGTGTGCACCGCCCTAATAGCTACCCCGAGTACGCAGCGTGTTGCTCATTAATACTCCACATAGTTATGAGATCGTCGCTGATCCGCCGTGAGATGTGCTCTCACCGTTCTATGCAATAATGTTTTGAATTGAGTATGCCGCATATCGTCCACCAAGTGTCCAAGTGTCTTGTGCGAGTCATCGTCCTGTGAGAGTCAGGTGCAGTTGAATGGCTCGGAGAATAATAATTACAATGCTGGTTCATGTACGGGTACAGAGTTCAGGAACATTATATTCATAGCGCCCGCTCGACATGTCAGCTACTTCTATGTAATATGAGGGTGAGGGGGCTCGGAATTAGCCTAATGCCTTTGAGGATGTGGACGTCAAAATCATGCGAAGAGCAAATGTCGTGTTATATAGCGTAACCCCGCAAGTCATGTCAAATAAAATAAAGGTTGATCATAGCTAGAGTACCACTTCTCTGAGGGAATAGAATTCAGTCTGAAATTGAGGTCACATTGTTTCTGAATATCTTATCTGCAGATTTAAAAACACCAGCCGCCTGAAGACGAAGTCAAATTCCCAGGATCCAATCACGGCGTTGGCCGTCTCTGAAATTTCTTCTACTCGAGCGCTTTCGACTGCATAAAATGGAGAAATAAACGTAAATGCACTTCGAGAATAGAAGAAACACTGCAAGATTTGGCCGACGTCTACTGGGAATTTCTTTCCGTTCGCAGTTAACAGAAAAAGAGCGCAACAGATAAAAGTGGCCTGCCTATGTACGTAGCCCGGTGGCCTGGTGGCCTGGTGGCCTGGTGGCAAGCAAACCTGGACAATGCAAATCAGGCCACCCTAAAAATCCTTAAATTGTTTTCAAAAGCAAAATCAAGCGTATTCTGCAATTTAACTCTTCGATGTCGCTGTTCACCTTCCCAACTTACATACCCCAAGCACAATCTTTCTCAAACGCGCCGTCCAATAGGAAAGTCATACAACCTTCACGCAGCCGGTCAACATCAACCACACAAATGAATGATTACTACGTTCCTGGATCTGTGAGTGCGGATCTCCCACTCGAAGGTTATCTTGCTCATCTGCCACCGAAATTGAAAGCAACGCATGGCACCTCTCGACACAGAGCAAGGCCAGTCGAGTGCTGTTGCTACAATGACCCTAATGCAAATGGTAGCAGATAGCTACGAGAGAGCGAGAGTAAATTGGAAGAAGAACGCGGATAAAGATACGGTTGAGGGCGACGATGACGTACGGTCTTTTTTATATTTTGGAACTATTCCACTGATTGAACTACAGCCTGAGCATTTCGGGCCCGTCAATGAAGCACAGGTAGTAAGTGGATTTAGATTAAAGACGTCTATCCAAAACTTATTTTAAACCTTTAGGGTGTAGAAGGGTGGCTTGTCCATGCACAATTCCTGCCACCTCGAGAACGAACTAAAAGTGAATCGAAGAAGTCTGGGTTGATGGTGAGGAATTTTATACCATGTGTATCCTTTTTCATCCACTCACCAAGATCAAAACTCCTCTTCTCCAGACCCCATCAGAGACTGAACACGAATCGGAAATAGAGATTGATTCTTCGAAATCGCTGCAAAAGTCTCGGCATCTATTTCCAAGGCAGATGCTTTGCAGGATCAAAGTTAAGAGTCTTCCTTCGCTTTCTCCCGTAAAAATCTGGAAACGAATGAAAACCAAAACATTGTCCAATACGGTTTTTATTCGAGCCTCTCCTCCCCTTTCTCCGTCTCGCGAAGGGTCACTAGCGTCCACATTGTCGACCCTGGATTCCGAAACTTCCATTAGCCTGAATAGGAAATATAAAGTACGTTGCATGTCCCTCTACATATCGAATCGTTTGTAACTGGACATTTAAATCCTACAGCCTCCTCGTGGTCCATATATTTTACGTCCAAAGTTTATGTCGCCTCTCCGTTCACGAACTATGGAGCTGGAAATCGAGCATGCTGTGGCTGAGGAAATTACGAGGCCGACTTTACCTAGACGCTCGGCAACCCTGCCGGCGAATATCGACCAGAACACTCAGTCTACTGACAGATCTGATTTAACGCTAGAACTAATCCCCACAATGCGCCATATGCACCAGAACTATGGGGCCCCGAGCGAGATCGTCCATCGGAGGAACGCTAACTCCAACGATATCTCATCGCCAAAGCGTGGACTGGAAATCACCGTATGGACTGTGTTGGGAGTCACAATGCTGGGGTATTTGTGCTTCTTCTTCGTGTTCTTGGCCTGTTTCATTTTAGGTCTCAAGCGGATGATCCATAGGGGCCTGTCTTTCTGGACTAATATGTCGAAAAAGGGCGTTAGCGATGTATAGTTTACCCATATCCATGATATTGTCACCAAGAAAGTTGAAACTTTGATGGTATTTTGAAAGAATTTATTTGCGAAAGAAGACAGACATTCAGGAGGAAATCCACAAGGTACTTCTGTCACGCAAAGTCTATTTGGACATACGCTTGTCCTTTCCAAATGAGCGCCAGATTAACGGCACTCATTCTATTCCATCTTTTCTGTAAAAAAGATGGAAAATATGTCCCGCCCGATGTTCGAAATTCCGAAATATTCCCCGAGAGTCCTTGAGTTTCATCGAATTCCTCAACCTTTTCTCCTAGCGGAAAGCAAGTCGGTCAAAATACATTACTCCGAGCCCGTACCAGTAATTCGCACGTGAAGCTGTTGCACTGAGCTGATCGTGCGAAATGATTTTCTGGCCGATCCTCCCAACATCAAACTTTTACTACGGTCCCTCTGGAGCGACGGGTAGCATATGCAATAATGCACCGCTAACAAGATCCATCGACATGTCAGGTACTGCACACTTGCGTGATTTGCTGATACTTCCAAGATGCCGCGACGTTTTGGGTCTCCACACTGTTTTGGACAGACTTACTAGGAACTTTCTCCGCTAAGCAGCTATCTCCAAATGTCGGCACATCTCAAAGCGTCAATCTTTTCGAAATGCTCAAAAGGATGCTGGTTTGATTAGAGTTTCTTCGGTCCACTTCTCGCAAGCCTCAGTTTCCTAGGCCTGTGATCACACTCTGCCGCCATGACCTCCTCCACTGAAAAGATCTCCCCGGAGAAGAGCTCCATCGTCGATGTCTCCAGCATCGCCGCCGATTCGTTGTCGCAACGCGATCTGGAGAAGGACTCGAGCTTTATCCTCAACACCCCGGAAGCTGAGGAAGAGATCAAGCGCGCAGTTCGGAAATTGGACCTAACGGTTATCCCGGTCATGACATTGTTCTACTTCTTGTCTTTCTTGGTGCGTTCTTCTTCTTGTCAACATAACCTTATGCAGAAATATTAACCTCATCGGTATCGCTAAAGGATCGTGCTAATATTGGTATGTGGACTTTCGATTATGGGTGGGAAGCAACTGAGCTGACAATACTGCAGGTAATGCACGGGTCGCTGGATTGCAGAAGGATCTTCATATGTCGGACCATCAGTACTCCATCGCCGTCACGGTTACATACATGTGCGTCTTCCACCAGTAAACGTAATGCGCCGCCAATTCTGATTATTATTATTTTCAGTCCATACATTCTATCGGAACTCCCATCAAATCTGCTCCTTCGCAAAGTTGGCCCTAACATCGGCATGCCCATCCTTCTGACCATCTGGGGAACCATCGTCACTCTTCAAGGTCTCACTTCGTCTTTCTCTGGACTTGCTGTGGCTCGTGCGTTCCTTGGACTTGTGGAAGGGCCTATGTTCCCTGGAATCGTTTTGTATCTGTCTGGCTTCTATACCCGCAAGGAACTCTCGGTTCGGTAAGGGCTATTAGTTGTCCACCGGCGCCCATTTAATTAACTTTGATTGAACCAGCATCGCCTTCTTCTTCTCTTCGGCTTCGGTAAGTCAAGCGTTCAGGCGCTTAAACCCAAAATCTAACGTATGCCTTTAGCTCTCTGGTGCCTTCTCTGGTCTCCTTGCAGCTGCGATTTCGAACCTCAACGGAGTGGGTGGAAAACACGCTTGGTCGTGGATCTTCTTCATTGTAAATATTCTTTACCTTGTCGTTCTGGAAATTGCACTAAATCATCGTTTATAGGAAGGTCTTTTCAGCGTCGCAGTCGGTATCGTCTCGTTCTGGCTCGTCCCCAAAACTCCCAGACACTCGAAGTTCCTGACTGATCACCAGAAAGAGTATGCTCAACTTTACTATTTTGTCTGCAGCTCATTAACATGTAAACAGTCTCATCATGGCGCGCCTTGCTGCAGATCGACCTTTCACCAACCCATTGGACGCGTTCAGCTTCAAATATGTCGCACGCGCATTCAAGTCTGTCCATGTTTGGCTCATGTTCATCGTCTACTTCATGGGTGGAACGAATCTCTACGGTCTCGCTCTTTTCTTGCCTTCCATCGTCAAGCAGCTCGGCCACAGCGCCAACAGGTCTCAACTCCTTAGCGTCGGTCCCTTCGCTGTAGGATTTGTCTGTGAGTAGCGTTCTTGGAAGTTGCATCGGATAAGAAGCTGACCTTAATGTCAACAGTCACTGTGTTCGCTGCTTGGTGCTCCGATAGGATTAGGAGTCGCTCGATCCCTCTCGTCATTATTTTGATCCCTGCCGTTGTTGGATACTCTATGTTCCTCGGTAAGCTGATTCAGTACTCTCGTTGCTATTTTGAAGCTGACCATCACCGATAATAGGTACCTCTGACAAAAGCGTTTCCTACGCGGCCCTCTACCTCATGGTTCCTGGCATCTACGCCACTACACCTGTGATTTCTGCATGGATTTCCAACAACTCTGAGCCTCATTATACTCGCGCGACGAGTATTGCTCTCGGATTTGTCTCCACAAATCTTGTACGTCTTGGGTGAATCGAGTATTGAGTGATCCAGCGCTGACAAAATTCTCTCTAGGGTGGAATCTTGAGTACATGGTTGTACCCATCCGTCAAGGGCCCTCGCTTCCACAGCACCACAATACTGAATCTCGTATTGTGAGTCTCATTACATATCCTGCCGTTCATTGACAAACTTACACTCTATAAACAGCTCTATTGGTATGATGGCTGTAGGACTCGTCAACGCTGCATGGCTCCACTACCAGAACAAGCAGAAGGAGCGCAATCGCGCGCAAATTCTCGCACCCTACGCCTCCTCTGTGGAACCCGATGGTGGTGTCAAGGCATGGGTCGAACTGGGCGACAGTCACCCCGACTTCAAATACATCCTCTAATTCTAATTCATCGGGTATTCCACATTTCTTAATCACTTTCCGCTAATGGAGCCAGCTTAAGCTTGGGAGGAGGCAGGGGATAGTCCTCGCTCGGGAAGCGATTTAATGATATTCACGATATGTATTGCTACGCATATTTTTTTAGATAGTATAAGTGTAATTACACGTATACTTAGCTGCATAATTTTCTCCAACTATCTTCGAGGCGCATGGCTTTTGTTGAGTTGAATTTAGGATCAAAATCAGACATCGGCGCATGTACTTATGTAAACCGAACGAAAATATCTGGGACTGCGAACAAAGTTGATAGTAACTGCCAGGATACCCTTGAGTCGCCTCCATTTTGGTACTCGGGGTTGCCTCTGACCGGGACGCGTCGTCTTCAAAGGTAGATGTGATCAATCATTTGTCACTTATTTACCCTGCTATGACACACAATTCATTCCGAATCTGTAGTACTCTACTTGACAGCATGGGAGGGCATTTTCCTAGAAATAAATTATCAAGGAATTTGGAGAGAAGAAGTGAAATTGAGATGGTATTCAGATTGAGTTGACAGATCGGAAACATGCGTCGCGGACTTGCAAAAAGGTGATGGGAATCGGATTCTGAGAAAGCAAGATCGGCGTTGTTCGTCCTTTGCTTCCATCTTCCCACTACGTTCCTTTAGGGTCCCTCATTCAGAAATCGCGATCTTTAAATCAACCTGATTTCTCGTTATGACCGAGCCTGCGGAGTCATCCCCATCCTCCACAACGCGCGGACGCGGTCGAGGTAAATCAAGAGGCGGGTTGGGAAAATACCTCCGCGCGAGAGGGCGCGGAAGGGGTTATGGCCGTCCGGCTGAGTTTACAACGCGTTTAGTACTGGAGGGTGAAGGTGCTCCTGCTCTGACTGAAGAAGAACAAGCGGAGCTCGCGCGGGAGACAGCACAGAAATACAGCAGGCGTCAGCTCGGTACAAATGCGGATCGATACAAGGAGGAAGAGCCCGAGCTCGATTCGGAGGGTGAGTCACTGTTGTTTATGTTTTCATCTCTGGTTGCTTACGCAGAACTTGTCTTGATTTAGGAGAACCAATTCTTGAACCTGAAGTTGACCTGTCCTCGTTCCTTGAAAGACAGCGAATATCCGATGAGGCAGGCCCTACTCTTCGGACGGTTGAGAAGAAAGACTACGACGATGACGACGTCGATACGTCCTTGGCTCACATCTCATCAAATCCATCGAGGACCATTGCCCAGACATCTTCGAAGAAAGGAAAAGTGGAGGAGATCACATGGGATCAAGATCTAGATGAGATGAGCAGAGAGAAACAAGCAGCAGAGGCAACTTGGGGTGCGCGCATTCATTTTCTATTGGCGTAGAACTAGCTGATGCTTGCTTGAAGAACTCAAAAACAGATTCAGAGCCAAGTCAGAGAAGCTGCGGACGAAGCCTGTGGCTCCCGCAGCTCCTACCTCCCGATCTCGCAAGCAAGGTCAGATTCATACCACCTACCCGCAATAACATACATATTTACCTAGCTCCTGTTCCACCGCAGACTATCAAGAGGCGCCTGCGCTTCCTCTTCCAGAGGGCACTAAAGTGGAACCAAAGTCGCAGCTGGCACAAATGGAAGACTTCCTCGACGATCTGCTTTCCTAACTTTTCCCTTTGGAACAATTTTGTTCTTTGGAGTGACGTCGGTGCTTCATCATGCATACCACGCCGAATTGTTGCCAAACCGTAGGTGGCGTCGCTGGCCCCTGACCTTCATGGAATGTCATTAGGACCGACATCCTTCCGCCACGCGAATCATCATACGGAGCGACATGGCATAAACGCCGGCGAGAATATTTTGACCTTGTGCGCGATGGTTGTGTTCAGTGCGTAATTTTCGCACCGAACTGTATATGCGCACAACGTTCTTCACAGTCTACACGTATCGTCTTCACGGAACGATTCCATCACCGCGACCGCTTCCAGAGCACGATTATCCATCGCTTCAAGCTCCTGTATACAACCTCGAGTACTCGTACAATCCACAATTAAAGATCACACTTATCATCATAGAAAACCGAAATGCAGTTCGCAGTCTATAATAAATCGTATATACATACGTGTGTAGTACGCTAAGCATTCCATTCCGTGGCGAGTTATGGCAGGCTTTGAGCTCGAGCTCGAGTCCGTGTATATTGTCAATGTATATAGCAAAGAAAGAAGAGGAAGATATCGATGACCAATGTGGTTTTGGTTTGACTCTTGTGAGACGAGAGATGAGGAAAGAGGTATAAATATAAAGTATGAAAGGCAAGGATCGTGTAGGGCTAGCTCGCTAGCGACGGAGTCTGTCTCATTGAGTAGTGATAGAGAAATGGGAATGATAGCGATACATGCGCAAGAAGACAGGCGGAGGTTCCAGAGGACGGTGATTTGAGTGATAATACAGTGCGGGATGAATGGTGTTTTGTCAACGGTATATGATATGGTTGTTGATGTTGTGATGAAGTATATCAGCATTTGATTGGGAGAGGCGAAGCGACGATGTGTGGTGGCATTGTCCACCGGTATCGTTCAGGCGGACAAGTTCTTGTGGCATGATGTGGAAGCAGCCTATATGCCTTATGTTGTTTAACCGACCGTCGACGTCGACGTCGACATCAGGCTGGGATGGTAGGCAGGAACGAAGAGAGATTATAAAGATAAGATAAAGGCGGACATTTACCGCCGAAAGCAAGCCAACTCTTAGACGTTGTTACTCGCATCCACATTGAGAGCATCATCCGACAGCGCATGCCGATGCACCGTCACAAAAATCGCACCGCCCGACACACCGAGCACCCTCCGCCGCTCCGCTGACGCTGTAGAATTAACGCTTCCATCCGAGCCAGCATGGCGCATCCCACGCCGGGGTGGTGGAGGCGGCAAGCTATGCTGCGCAGCGATGATGGGTGTCGGAGGCGCAGGAGGATACGTAGACGGCGTAGGGGAGCTTGGCGCAGAGTCGACATGCGTTGGGGTCGTGGGCTGACCTCCATAATACGAGAACGTTGAAAGCGTGAATGTATCCGACTCCCCCGTGGGCAGGTCGAGCTCGAGAGTGGGACACCCGGACGATGGCGTGCGCGGGACCTGCGATATGCTTGTATCGCGACGGGGGTCGATCGGAAGCGCAATGGGGATGGGGATGGGCGTGTCTAGTCTAGGAAGGGGCGGGCGGTATGCGGGGGCGTAGTATGACGGTGCTGATTCACGAGTGTAGTGGGACTCGGCGTCGTCCTCCGCCTCCAGCGACTTGGCGTTTTTGTGCTCGTAGTATCCTGTGGTCGGGCTCGATGTGAGGGTTGCGGATGTGGCAGCCGGAGATTTAGAGTGGTAGTCGCCTGAGGGCGTAGCAGGGCTAGCAGACGTAGTTGATGATATCGTGGTCTTGAGGCTGAGTAGGTGCAGAGGACGTGGTGGGGCGCTGCAATGGCAAACGAAGCTATCAGCATGCGGTTGACTTGGACGAGATGAAGTTTAGACAGACCTTTTAGGATATGATCCAAATGGATTATTTTTCTTCTCTTCAACAGGTCTCCGGAGGATAGTCTTCTTGAACCATCTCCCAACTTTCTTGTACTCTTTCATCGCCTCTTCACCGAACCCAAAGAAAATAAAGAAGATCAAACTCGACGCTGGCAGCGACCACCAAAACAGCATCATGATTCTCAAAAATTGCGCTGGGATCTCACGCGAGGTGAATGTTGCAACGCGCGAAAAGTTGCTGTGCACATCGGCCCAGGTCGTCCAGGGCCTCAGTCCGCCCTCGACGTTATTCCAGAGGTTGTAGGAGGTCAGTGTCGTGCTCCACACCATCTCGGTCACCGCCATCGCCATGAGACGGAGGTAGCGGTTGGTCGTCAGCGCCGAGTTCGAGTTTTGTAGATGTGCGGCGAAGGTGAGGCGGCGACGCATAAAATTGTGCAGCGCGAGCGCGGCGTAGATGAGGGCGATGACGGAGAAGAGAAGTTGAGGGAACCAAATGAGGAGGATAGCTTGGATAGAAATGTAAACCGCTGCTTGGCAGCCAGTGTTTTCGAAGATGTCATAGCGATGTCCTTGGACAATATAATCTAGAGGTCGAAGGCGTTAGAAGGGGAATTAAGAATTCAGCTAGATAAGCACTAACGGAGGGCCATGAAAATAACAGGAACACCGAAGCACATAATTCCTTCGAAAATCATGCGCCGTTGACGATCTTTGGCGTCATAAGTAACTTTTCTTGAAGATGAGACCATTTCCAGATGTTTGCATATGCAAAGCGTTGCGAGTGGGAGAGCATAGGAAGCCCCGACGAGGAATTTCGAAGCTAGAATCCACGTACGTCAACAAGAGAAAAAATACAATGAAAGAAAGATACGAACTGATATCACACCAAACAGGTATAGGATTCCTCACATTCCCAGCCCACACGATGGTATTGACAAAACTTATAAGGTCGGCGATTGAAAGCCAAAAGATCAAAGCGAGGATGGCGACATTCCGCGAGCGCCAGTGCCAAATGGCAGGTATAACAACGAGGATAGCAGAGAGGAGAGCGAACAGGGGGAGCTCAGGATGCTGCATTGCAGCGGTGACGATGACTTTGGTGTTGGGGAGAACGACGACAAAGAAGGGAAGGGGGAAAGTATGGTATCAATAGCGAAATTTGGATTATATCCATCCTTTCTTCTTTTTCGTTCATTCACACGGGAAGGGTGCACAATGGAGACGTATTCAGCGGACAATGGGGGTCGGGAACATGAGGCGGTCAATGGTCGAAAGAGCCCATTGTAGTCACGTGATCGCATACTGTCGCCTATCATAGTCAAAATTTTTAGAATTTGGAGTAGGGACTATACGATCGCCATTGTCCAACTAAAATTTTACTTTCATCCTAAAAAAATTCCAGTTCCTGTGTGAAAGGCGGTTCTCAGAAAATTTCTGTAACGTTCGAGCGACGAAAGAGCCCTAGAACACCCATCAGCTTGTTGTAGCCTCCGCAACATCAAATCGCACAGTCCCGTTGAATCAATTGAACGAAAACACATTCATTGAACGAAGTGAGTAAGTTACAAGAGAACATAGGGGCAGAAGAGTATAGATATACATCTGGTTAATAAAATTCGATGTGTTATACATTTCAAGATTCATTACATTGCGGCGACACGACAGCTACTCTTAACGCTACATAACTTATATAATAGATAGTCTAATAAATAGCGAATCAACGCAATTGGAGTTGGCGATACAAGAAAGGCGGAAGGAGAGGACTAGCGCAGTGCGCTGCATGGAAGAAATGGAGGCGCTCGCAGAGCAGACATTCTACAAGAGAGATATTCGTAAGTTCCAAAAACGGCAGCGATAGAATAAGAGTGACGCACGTAATTTTCGAACGAAGAACATTGAAAGGGAGGCGTACGTCATGCGACAACGCAAAATCCATACGTCGAGGAGTTCGTATACGATGAGCGTTCTGAATCGACGAAGCCGAGATCAACAGTAGAAAGATCCTCCGAGCTTGCTGGTGATGAAGGCTGCAGTAGCGGCGAGACTGCCTCTGGATCCGATTCCGCGTATGAAGCGATTAATTCTTGAACACACTCGAATGTCATGAATACATCGAGGGGCTCGAACGGTTGTTGTAGATGTGATAGCATCGCCAAATGAGCGCAGGAGAAAATGTGCGGTAAGTGAGTAGTGATTAGGCGCGCGAGGGTCTGAGCGTAGTAGCGCAAGCGTGTAAAAATCCGTATACGGGCGGCAATTTCTAGTGGCCCTCTTTCTTCCTTTGTTCTCCTTATTTATACGTCCCAAATTCAAACTCCGAAAGCTAAGAATAGGTATTTATTTCCAAATATGGTAAACAATTAGACCATTGTGCTCATGTAAGCATATGCCATCATCTTATCTCGGCGCTGGAAGCACAATGAGCCAGAGTACAGTGGCTCGTTTACAGTCACAATGGGCTTCCAACTTGTTCCCGAGTATGCTCTTGTTCTCAAATTGGACACCTCCTTGGGTGAATTCGATGGTACTTTTGGCGGTGAACTGACACTGAACTTCGTCCATACGCTGGCGCACCGACCGACTGTGCAAGCGCATCGATGCGCTTAAATGCGCCACAGGCATCGCCATTACTTCCTCAAGAAAGTGTTTGGTACTTTTCGCTTACTTACGAACAGCTGCGACTAAGTTAAACTAGGATCCCTGCTATCAATGCTCGAGTAACTTGAACACAATGGTGGCGCTCTCGTACTCGTGCGTGTATTGCGTCTTAAAGACCTCATTCCGCAACGAAAATTGAAACCATAGACATCCCAGTTGCCTACTGATATTCTCACTACTCTCATGCTGCATTCCACGAGGCTTAGAACAATGTCCAGGACAAACGGTCTATGGTAGTCGGATTTTGAGATCAAATTGCATTGTCTTCTGCCGTTTACGACCATGTGGCTTCAAACGCTGCCGCTCGCACGGTACTCTTAGTTTTGCGACTTCCCCCCCCTTAAAGATGAGTGCAGAAACGAGCTGAATCTGCATTGTTCATGGCTTGAAAAAGGCATGTCAATATACAGAGCAAAATCCATATCCCAAACGTGACCGCACGCTGCCCGTAGCTGAAGAAACTTCCGGCCAACGGAAAAAATATATTCCTTCATCCATATCAAACCGAGCGTATATATCGGCTGAGGCGTTGGTTCACTTTGCTTTGCTTTGCAAAATTTTAGCTGACAGTCAGACACAGTGGTTCTCGCGTTGCGCAGCTATGACCAGGGCACCATAACAAGTGGACTGAAAATTATTTCAATTTGTCTCGGCTGCACTACACTGTATTTGTAGCTCGCTCCGGGAGTGCGCCACACACTGTGGTTCTGCTCATTGAAGTGAGACTCTGCGGTTAGATGATTTTTTCGTATTATTATTGGCAACGCGGCGCCACCGATCATGAAGTCTGCATTCTCAATAGTGCAGCGCTGATACCGATACCAGCAAAATATTACGAAGATTTGTGGACAAGATGTTGAGTAAAGTGTTCGGCCCATCCGCCGTTCTAAACAGGAACTTTGTAGTCCGTTCATGCATGAGTAACTCAAAGGACACAAATGCACACGAAATTCTGAGAGAATAAATGTAGACAGACGGTAAGTAAGTTACAACCCAGGACGGGAGATAATTTAGAGTATCTACTACAGGTGGAGTTCGCTATATATATATACGTGATGGGTGAGGAAATCGGTTGGGGAGCGCGTCGGGATTAAGAAAAATTGCAAAGGAGACGTAGTCGCGAAAGTTAGGGGAAAGAGATATGCGTCGCTATGGTATAATATTGTATCTGAAAGAGATCATAATAGACGTAACGGCGTAGAGCGGAGGGATAAGGTGAATAGTGAGGCGAGTTCCAGACTCCACAAGAGAAACAGAACCGGATATGCAAGGGAACAAACTATACAATACCCAAATCAGCAGTGAACTTTAAATGACAGAAGATGGGATGAGACGTACACGAATAAATAGTTTAGAATGTAAGGTGACGAGGGCGTCAGCTTTGGAGAGAGAAAAATGACCTCGTCTGAAGAGAACTTGAGATCATTGCATATAATAGTAGATGATGTGAAGACGCACTGAAGATATTCAAGCGATTACGCAGAACGAGGTCGTATTTGCTCCAGAAAGTCTCTCTTGATCAACTGGAGTGTCGCAAGCTGACTCTGATTGGGATCGGGGCTCGTCGAATAGTTGGATTGAGAAAGCATTGTCAAGTGAGTCCAGGAGACTATCGAATGACGTGAAGGAGTCCATTGCAAGAGAAATCTGAGCAGCAAAGAGTGATAATTTTCGCACAGCGACTAAGGAGAATGCGAAATAATTATTTCGCCGCGATACGGACTTGTCTTCGCATTTATAGTGGCACGTTTTACCTGGGTGGTATTGTATTATTTTAGCTAACAATGTCAGAAGCACCTCGCGGATATACACCCGAATTCGAGCTTACCACATGCTAGGTAATTTGCCGCCCATTGTCCATTGTCACCCCCTTACAATGCCCAGCCCTCGCTGGGAATACCGAGCCCCGTAAAAGATCAGTTCTCCCATAAATGCATAGCAAAAAAATTTTGCCGATGTCGAATTTTATGGCTGCCCAAAGCTGTAGTTTAACGAGAACGGGCGTCCGTTATAGAGCGTTGAGGGTCAAGTGGGTAAGATCAAACTTTTGGTGTGTAAACGAGCGAAAAAACCGACTCGAAAAAAATTTGCTGTCAAATACCCGTTCTTTTGTTAGTAGAGTCCAGCGAATCTCTCCAGATTACGATTGAGGAGCAGAGGAACGCATTGCGCTGGCATGATTTGGGACAAGAGGGCTGATTCTGAGATGAGTTAAAATTCCCACGATGTTTCTCCCTTGTCACATGTCACAATGGATGCTCGGCTAGCACCACTGTCGCCATTGTCAACTCACTTCCGCCTTTGTCCTCCTTGCTTTGCATCTTTTGATATCGCGAACCGGCAGTCCTTTGATATATACTCTTCGCCATGGAATTCATCTCTTCCCTCTGCATTGACGTCCCCTCTAGCTCCTTCCTGCACAATGCACGTTGAGCTCCCTATTGCCTCTTTCATTGCAGCTGCGATCGTCCTCGTACCTCTTCCATGGCACTGGCGCGCTCGCAACGTTCCAACCCTCTCCATCATTGCCTGGCTCTTTTTATCCAACGTTATCTATGGAGTCAATGCGATTATCTGGGCAAATAATGTCCGTATAGTCGTACCAGTATGGTGCGATATCAGTGCGTATCCCATTCACGCTCGCCGACGTCTGCTGACTTAACTCTATGTAGCTACCAAACTTCAGATAGGCGCTACCATCTCCCTTCCGGCATGTTGTCTCTGTCTCTGTATCCATCTCGAACGCATTGCATCTGTGCGCCAAGTCAGCTCGTCTCATCAAGACAAAAGGCGCCGAATGCTATTCGATTGCTGCATGTGCTGGGGGATACCAATAATATACATGGCTCTTCGTAAGCCTAAGTTTGTCTCGTTCTTCTGTCGTGCACTTACCTTTCAACAGATTACATTGTGCAAGGCCATCGTTTCGACATTGTGGAGACCCTGGGATGTCGTCCCGCCATTTATACTTCAATCCAATCTGTGTTCATTGTCTGGGTCCCCCCATTGCTTATAGTCGTCCTTACCCTTATATTCGCAGGTAATTATTTATCTTTTTTGAGCTTCCACTCCCACCGCTCACCGTGATCTTACAATAGGGCTCGCTCTTCATCATTTCCTCGAAAGACGAATTACTTTCGCTCGACATCTCCGAGATTCGAACTCTGCGCTCACTGTATCAGTCTACTTTCGGCTCATCTCCATGTCTATCGTTCAGATGGTGTGGGGGTCCGTTGTAATCGCCGTCAACGTATGGTTTACCTGTAGAACCGGCCTTCGTCCTTGGATAAGCTGGGCAGACGTGCATTTCAACTTCTCCCGCGTAGGGTTGTTCCCTATAGCCTTTCTACCACCCTCCACCTTGAGCCCGCTGTATTTCTCGTGGTGGACTATCCCTGCATCATCTCTGTTATTCTTCATCTTCTTCGCCTTCGGTCAAGATGCCATGAAGGAGTACAGATCCTGCTTCGTCTGGATAAAAAAGACGATATTCAGGAGAAAGCCAACCGAATTCAAAAGGTCTCTAGATACCAGGTATATCTCTTTCGCGTGAATTTTCATGATATTTATCCTGACGTCTTGTGTAGTTCCATTATCAAACACGTCAATCTACCCCCCATTAAGCCTTCGTTCTCAAGTTCTCCTACATCGTACGACGCGGGCGAGTTGAAGTCCATGTCTGAATTTGAACTGTCACCAACGAAGAAATCAGCGACGGACGCCTCATCGTCTATTTATTCTTCTACGGAGGTTCCGTCGCCATCATCAGAATTATTCCAGCCCACGACTCCAACTCACGACCACGATGCTCACTCGCTCTCTTCTCTCCCAACTCAAATCCATCCACCTCGGTACGACATTGTGTAGCATACTATGGCTTTTACGATATATACGCGTGTACGAATACTCCCTGCATTTTACTTACTTTTCCCTTTCTTATCCGATATCTTTCCTGCTCTATCGAGGCTGGCTTCGTTCATCTGTACTGGTTTTTGTGTACGATATATGTTTTGGTAGCTTTAACTTACCGCTCGACGTAATGTGATAGTCTAGAGGTCTTCTCAAAAAAAATTCATTGCTGCAATCTTCTTGTCCCCGCAAGTTCTATCCAGTTTAGCTGGTAGCGAGCGTAGTAACACGGCTCCATTGCGTTCACACCATCCCCGAGAATTTAGTGAACCACAAACTTCCAGGCAAAACATCGGATAAACATTTACCCGCAACGCAAGCGATACGCAAAGCGGATATTTGGTCGACGCATAAGTACGACGATGCGCATATTGCCAGTTTTCTGGACAGTAGATATCCGAATCATCGACATAAGTATGCATACACTGTAAATACATGTGAAAGCAATTAAAATGGATTTGACCGTCATTTTTTCTGAAGATGGGCGCCACAGCGAGCGGCGAGTTGACCGGAGAATGCATTTGAACCCTTCATATGTACAACTTGCTTGCAATCCTTTGCGAAGCGCGGCGGCCGATTTGAGGCTCATTTTCGCCATGTAAAGTACTTTTACTAATGGTGTGGCTGCGCGCCGAATCGCACTGGGTCGTTCGAACGAATATTTGCTTCATATTTTCCAATAATTTTTTGTTATTTGAACCCTGAGCGTGGAAAACAATGATATTTTCTGGCTGCCTCTTTCTTATAAAAGGGGCATAAATCTAGCAAAGTTGGACTTCAACACACACCCACATTCCAGCCTTACATGCAACTATTCGCTCACCAAACACAATTTCCTTGGTTCCAATGGATTCTTTTACTTCATTCGACGATCTGCTAGCATCGCTTGATTCTCCAATCTCAATCGTTTCCATCGAGCATGATTCTGAAAAAAACCTTCAGGACATGCCGGTCGATGAAGAGAGATTTGGCAGGTCTACCACCACGACCTTCTGCGTAATCTCATGACGGTATGGCCCACGTTTTTGCTCTGCCTCGGTGGACTGACCCCGATGCAAAGGCACCGGAAGGACGAATCCTTGACTCGATTCTAACAACCCCACTTCAGGTCCCTGTTCACATTTCGAAAGTATTTATTCCAGTGAGTATGGTTTTATCTGCATTGAGAATGGAGGGCTTACAATCTTCGAATAGTTATGTTCACTTTGTGTTCAACCTCAGCCTCTCTTTCAAGGGCCAGGGCCACCTTCGTTCATTCGTTCTTTGAGACATTGCCACCCAATTATCTCTCACAGAGCAAATTCTGTTTCTTTCAACTTGAATGCGCTACGCAACAGTCTTTGAAATCTTGGGCACATCAAGCCACCCTTCTTTGACTGTATTCAGTTCGCTGAATTGTTTGTTCAGATATATGCTTCGCCGATAGCTACAGCTCTGTATTGTATATGATGTCATTAGTATAATTCTATTCATCCAATTTTAACACTTACCTCGTCAAGCCCATTAACCACGAAATAGCAGGAGCGCCCGCAAGCAACGATCGTGCGGTTTTATCGCAGTTGTAGTCTTTTCGGAGCAGGTTGACAGAAAAACTTTAGTACCATAGTATCTCCAGCGTGCTCAAGGTGTTTAAAAGAGACTTGAATAAGTCGTTGAAGTGTGGCAGAGGTTGGGAAGGGAAAACAACAAAAAACAGTAAGGTGGTTGTCGGAAAGCCACTCGAGCCTTGAGGGTGGCCTTTGCCTCTCTTGGTTGCAAGCAATGCCATTAGGATCTGTCTTTCTCGTACATCGTGATCTTTGCCATTCCTCTATTCTCTTCTGGGTTGAAGTCGAAGATATTGCCAACACCGTCAACTAATGGAAGCAGAAGGTAACATGTAGGACTTTCAAGGTAAGGTTTAAGTCAAAGCATTTTACGTTAGCACCGTAGCGCTAGTAAATCGTATGACCCCCGAATAACACATGCACATACAAAGCGACTCCGATTATTATCAGTGTGAGTTCGCCGTTCAATCTTGCGTACATATTCAAAACCATTATTAGGTGCCTTCTGCGCAGCTTCATTCAGTAAAATAGGGAAGATAACGCTTAGTAAGGAGAACGGAGGCTCTTCCAGTGGAGGCAAGGTGACATCCATAAATTAGAGTACAGCATCTACTATACAGTGGTTTCGGAAGAGCACAGTCGAGATAATGATAAAGGGTGACGTGAACAACTATCGTATGAAGGTAAATAATGCATGTCTGAAATCTTCGTAAATCATGGTAAATCGAACTTGTGGCTATGCGTTGGACTAGACGGACAAAAAGTGATTGTATCGCACGGCGACGTTGGAGATGGCGGAAGCATGGAAGCATCTGGGTGAGTTTTGGACTCGCGATAACTGGTCGTCTCAGTGAAAGACGGTCGTGGTCCAGTCTTAGAATAGGTGGATATGGGTGACGACGATGAAATAAATGATTCGCGTTTGGTGGGAGTTAAAGGGACAGGGGGAGATACGAACACAGGTTTCGATACGTCGGATTTTGAGATTTTGAAGCTGAGCCAAAAATTCATGAGATAATGTTTGGAAAATATAAGTATGAAACACACCCGGACAAGGCCTTGTTGTTTGACGATGGTGGAGCGAAGCCGCAACGTTTAGCGACTGCCAAGTATGCCTTCCGGTAATTCTTCCTCGCCTCATCCGCGAAGCCGAAGAAAGCAAAAAAGAGCAAAGCACAAAACACTAGTGCCCATCTGCTCAATTCCAAGCTGATGGTCATGATACGGCTGGACTGCCAGATGAGAGCAGGGAAAGTAGAGATCGTGAACCAATCAGAATGAATATCAGCCCAACTCGTCCACGGATAAATGGGTCGACCAGTGGAGTTGAGATATAGACCATATGACGAGATGGGGAGGTTGAACAGAAGCTCCACGGTGGCTAAGGACATGAGGCGGAAATAGCGATTCATAGTAAGGGAGGTGTTGTATGAAAGGAATTTGCTGAACTCTGCACGGCGTTGCATGAAGGCTCTCAAAGTCAAGACTATACATGTCTTTAAGTAGACATCGAAATGAAAATCGAAGGACAGAACATACCGCAGTACACAGCGGAAATGATGCCAATAACGTTTGGCCAAACAAAACTAAGTGGGTACGCGGCGGGTGTATTGACGGTAGTGGGATAGCAGCCGATATCCTCGAATATATCGTATCGGTGGCCTTGAACGATGAATTCTGAACCAGAGTTAGGGGTCGCGTCGGAAAGACGTTGCAAAAAGGACGCACGCAAAGGTATTTGGAGAAGAGGAATTCCCAGACCGATAGCTAAATCAACCATAATGGCACGCTTTTTCTGATAAAGTATTAGAAGAGATCAGGGAGGGTGGCATCAACGCTTACTTCTGCCCGAGAGATTGTCGCCGTCTGACATGAAGCGATTTTGTAGAGCCGCCGATTGATACACAAGGATGCGGCTGGAATAGCGATCCCAACTGAAAGAATGATTCTTGTAGCTACCATGAAAGAAGAGAGTTTAGGTCCCGCAGATCGACTGAGAAAACGACGAACGTACAAATGTCGCACCAGACTGGTGCCCAGTCAATAGCATTGTTGTGCCATATGATAGAGTTGATGAAGAGATTGAGACAGCCGACACCGGTCCAAATCATGTAGAGGCAAGTTCCAGAGTTCCAAGCCTGGAAATGCCAAGGCAGAGGTATGAGGACGAGGATGAAAGAGAGAAAGGCAAAGACGGAGAAGATAGGATAAGTTTGGTCTGCCATCGGGGGTGACAGCGAATGGAGAGTCGGAATAAGTGGGGGGAGTAGAGGATCACTCCCGTTTGGTTGGTGCGAAGCATTTCTACTGGCACCATCCCTTTGTGCTCAGTGGGATGAGATGACAAAGTAGGATACTGGATCAGTCGCGAAGAGCGAACAATGTCCCCATCGTTTGAGGCTTTGAGCGGAGTTTGAACTTGGCATCCGCCCAGGCCACTGTTCATTTTCCTTCTGTTCTTGTCGACTCCCTGCACATTGTTCGTCCATCTGGCGCCTCGCATTTCCGGTCCATTGTGGTGCAAATTATGCCGTGATGATGAGACACTGTACTTTCCTCCCATGGATTGCTCAGCTGCCTTCTTCGGGATTATCCTACGGCGTCTAGTAAGTCGAAGAAGTCGAAAGTGGCTTTGAAAACGAAACTCAGAGCGCTCCGTCCGTGCCCAAGCGTTTGGAAATTGGATATCGAAGTCTGTAAGTACTCTGAATTAGACCAGATGCCCCTCGCATACTTATAAAAACGTTCAATGGACAGCCTACCCGTGAATCTTCAAGCATCTGCGTTTGATGAGATGTCTTTCTCTGCTTGAAAACAGCCTGCAATTGAAACCGATTTTTATTGGAGCGAAATAAAGTTGCTCGACAGGGATTCAAGTTGATTCTCAAACAGTATAAATATTCTTGTTTTCTTGTGCAAATTTTACAGGTACATTGGGTAAATCAAAAAGAGATGTCAAGAGCAAATCTTTTTCGATGGTAGAGTACAGTGAGCGACAGGGGTAAAAAAGGATGTCATCACAGATGATATCGAAGAAAGGGAAATGCCATCCAAGAGGCAAATGGAAGTCGGCAAAACGCTGATGAACATGAACAAACTATGGGCGCTTGTGAGCATTCTGAAAAAGCGAATGAAGATAAAAACAAGACACACTTGAATAAAAATAATCGAAAATTATAGCGGATGAGACGGTTCAAGGAATATGTTCTTCAGTAGAGTCAGTACTAAAAAAGTCTGAGAGAATGAGATACGAAAGAAGACGGTTGACAGAACTGGAAAACTTACAAGGTCACGAAATGACACAGAAGCTCGTTATTGCAACTCCACTTCTCCGTTCTTCATCAACTGGGACGGGCGATAGCTCGACGAGTTCCGCTTCTGCTCGGGTATCGGAGCGTTCATTAAGTGAGATTGTCGTGTCGGAGTTTAGTAGAGCGAAGAGGTCAGAGAATGATGTGAATGCGTCCATTGCGACTGCAGAGGGTGATCGAGGAGGGCTGAGAGTAAGAATCTTTTCGATATATGGATAGACGTAGACAAATTTGCGGTGGAACGCATGTTACGGATATGACCTGCCAGCTCTTATACGCTCATCTTACTGTAGTCTGTAGCTTTACGGAACTGATTTCGAGCCAATTTCGAGCGCCATTGTTCTTCTTTTTAGTCCTTTTGCATCCAAGCAGGATACGAATATTGATCAAGCGAATCGGGCGAGTTGCTAGCTCGCCATTGTTCACGTCAACGCACCCAAACCATGCGAGTCAATATGATTTGACTTGAGGAATGTGTGACTCGTTACCTATGTGACTTAAGTTTATTTAATTAGGAAATAATATTATTACGTAAGTAAATTCATGTCATGCCAGTGTGACTTGTATCTATTTGGCTCTATTTGGTAAGCGAGAGTTTTAACAATGGCGGCGTCTCCGGGGACTCTCCAACTTGTCCGCGTAAAACGAGCAGGGCCAAGAGACAACTATATAGACTTTTGAAGCAAACTTCGATACCGATGATCTCGTGCTCTAGTGTTATTGTCTCGGCGATAAGGTGACCAAAACCGAGAACAGTTTCGCGCGTTTAGACGCCGTCCCATTATCGTAAGCGAAAATTTCCATGGGGAATACTTACCTTGTACTCACCCATGTGGAAGAAGCAAATAACAATGCAGAGCTCCAGTCATTGTTCACTCACCCGAACGTCCGTAAGGGCATGCAAGGGCGGTATAAAACGTTAGGAGTCTACAATTTGAGAAGAGCTATAGCTGTTGCCATTTGACTTTTCGCCGTACGCGCGCACGCACACACTCGCTCAACCCCACCGCACCGCTTCCAGTGCCTCTCACCATCGCGATCTCTATCCAATGGATACATTCACTTCCATGGACGACTTCACCGGTCTCTCTTTCCTTGAGATCCTCGACCTCACCGAGAATACGCCCTCCGCTATTCGGCGTCATTCCGACGACTCAGATCCGTCAGCAGTTCCCGTCGACCTAGACAAGTCATTGCAGGCATATGGCAGTCTCTGTGTCATTTCCTAATCGTGAATCTCTCTAGAGGTGTGTCCTTCCTATATTACTTTTGTCGAAGTGATTCTGACATTATTTTCGGTAGCTTCGCCTTTTGATACGACGTCTCTTTATTTATCCTCGATTTATGTTTTGGAGTATCATATCATACCCAAAGGTTAGAGTCGCATTTCTGACATCTCTGTATCTTTGGTACTGACTACATTTTGAAGCTTAGATTGATTATTATCTGTCGTTCTTTCATATACCTTCCACATTATCATTTTGCGTTTCCGGTAGTTTATCTGTATCGGTAGTCATCTTTGTATTTCGAGAAAGTGTCTTAGGATATAACTGTCCCAATTGTATTTTTATGGGCTTTGATAGCCGCGTAAACGAGTGCAAAACTCATCTGACTTGGAAACGGTGTATTTCCCATATATGAGCAATATATGAGGATCCGGATTCAAGCACCACGGAACTTCGACTTCAACTTCAAGAGTAGCTCAAATTTGATAGCTGTGGGGAAGAAAAAAAAAAGCAACAATCCCATGCAACCTTTGGACACTCAAAAGTCTATCTGGTCGTACAAATTTGCTTCCCGAAAGTGAATCAGACTTGATTAGTGTAATACTAAGACGGCCTGAAGACGGCTATCCTTTATTTATCTTGGGAATGCCACTAATTCGGCTTATTTGGCTCATGAATAGATGTGACAAGTAACAATGGTCACGTATATGTCACAATGTCCTGTTTCTTTGCCTCAGCCTCCCATTGTCTCCATCGACCTTTGTCCTTCGCACTATATCCCGTAACAATGAAGCATCAAAAAAATTCTTCAAATACACGGTAAAGTACTTTGGCAGGAGTTTTCTGTTCTCCACTCATCATGCATCCTGAATTCGCCCCGGTCGCGTTCATTACAGCGTTTTCACTCGTCTTGCCTCTCCCATGGCACTGGAGGGCACGGAATGTTGCCACTCTCTCTATCATCGGCTGGCTCTTTATATCTAATATGATCTACGCCATCGACGCAGTTATTTGGGCAGGGAACGTCAACATCACCGCTCTGGTTTGGTGTGATATAAGTGAGTTGGGGCACTATTGCGCATGAATATATCACAGCTTCTAACGCATTTAATAGCTACAAAACTGATAATTGGCGCGAACTTCGCTCTTCCCGCTGCTTGCCTTTGTGTAGCAATACATTTGGAGCAAGTCTCATCTATAAGACTGGCTCGTACGTCCGTTGCAGACAAACGCCGGAGACAGTACTTTGAAGCGTTGGTGTGCATTGGGATTCCAATCGTTTTCATGGCATTGCGTATGTGATTCTACTCTTATACTTCTTTCAATTCATTTAACTTTGTATCATCGAAGACTATATCGTTCAAGGACATCGCTTTGATATTGTCGAAGACTACGGCTGCCGCCCGACGACCTATTTCTCCATCCCAGGTATCATCATCGTCTGGGTGTTCCCTATTATTCTATCGATTGGCGCTCTCGTATTCTCTGGTAAGATCTATGCATTTTATATGTGTTGAAGTTTCCCTAACTTGCGCTCCCATCCTTAGCTTTGGCCCTTAAACACTTCATCCAAAGGCGCCTTTCGTTTGCGGCACATCTTAATGCATCAGGATCCGCTTTGACAACGTCACGGTATCTTCGCCTCATGACAATGGCTATCCTACAAATGTTTTGGTCTCTCGCGGGTACCCTGTACATCCTCTGGTTTTCGAGCGCTGGACTCTCCTTACGACCGTGGACGACGTGGGCTGACGTCCATTCCGACTTCCTCCGCGTCGACACCTACCTCGCGATGTTTATTCCACCTTTGATGGCGAGGACATACTGTGTTGTGTGGTGGCTTGTTCCCGCATCTACATGGGCATTCATTGCATTCTTCTCGTTTGGACAAGACGCTATGGATGAATATAAGAAATGTTTTGTCTGGTTCAAAACTCGCGTTCTTCGCTTGCGGTCATCATCGTCGTCGTCGTCACCAGAAAAGGGCTTCAAACGGTTTATGTTGTCCAGGTGAGTTATACCTTCGGTCTCACTTTCATTCTTACTGACATTTTGATCAGCGGCAAAGGAGACGGAATACTTCCTATCTCGTCCCCTACATTCGTATCATCGTCGCATGGTGCCGTCTCTCCTACTTCGGTGTCCTTCCCCGCCAACGAACCGTCAAGTCCATCGTCGATAACGATAACGAAGCCCGAATCACTTTTTGGAAATTCCGAATACGATACCGCCTCTGATGCGTCTAAACACCCCTCGGGCACCCCGTTTATATACGCGCAATATAAGGCCATTGGGTCTATCAGCGACCTCACTCCTCGCCCCCCTTTCAAATCAATTGTGCCGTATACCGCCAACATCGATTTGAAGGCACTACCATTGACGCCGCCCTCTCCTCTTTCCCCTCCGCCATCCCACTTCGCAACGAGAGCGGGTGGAGCAGACCCTGACTTGCCCGTCTCCCCACGACCCTTCACATTCCCTTCCGACGATTCTTCGCATAAAGCCATTGACCCCAAGATGTTCAAGAAACTATGATGACCGTGACATACTATTATCCACATCTCCCACTCCATCTTTTATTCTAGCCTGATGCTTCCTTTCCTTCGTTATAGAGATCTTGCAGTTTTGCGCCCGTTCCAAAGTCCTAATTTTTTCTCGGCAATCCATCCTCCTCTGTTGTAGTCTCTACCCGTCTTTATCTTTGAGTGTGTAGTACCGTGTAATATATATTAAGTAAAGCACCTTGCTCCTTTCCAAATAAGTAGTACAAATTTTTCGAGCAGAGAAAACAAAATAATACTACATATTTCAACCATGGATGTGCGAATGGCGACTTGGTCCGATTTCGGTATTAAGCGCACTCAGCTAGTTAGAAATGAGTGTAGCGTTAGTAATGGAATTTGAGAATACTTATGCTATCGGAGAGGGAATAAGAAATATCTCACAGAGTCCACCGAGCCCGATTCAGAAGATAAGATAATATTTGCTTGAGGCCGATCGTCGGAAAGAGTCGGAGTGGCAAGCGCAGGTACGCAACAGCTCGCCCGAGCGAACGCTTCAAAAGATACTCATTTTCTCGGGAAGTGGTTCACATTGTGTGGCGCATACGAAAGGCAACTCTGGATCAAGACGACTGTGCCACTCGGTTCGAGTGGCGTGCGAAATGGACTTGGTTTGCGGAAGGCATTCCGAAGGCAACGGCCCTTCCTGTAGAGTTCTAGCCATGAGGCTCGTCCGCAATGCTGAATTGCTGAATTTCCAATTTGCATTGTCTTCCCTGAACAAATGACGCAAGCGCAGGGGACCAAAAGGTATAAAAGCAGTCGCTCGCCGACCTGACACCCCCAGAACAACGACACCCGTATAGTCCTTCCCATACGCAACACTGGCTCCATAGCACCAAGCTCTCTACTTCAGCTCCTTCAATGGATAGCTTCACCGATCTCACCGATATTTTCCCTCCCGATGATCTTCATCTCATCGCCGGGAGCTCAACCCTATTGGAAATTCGCTCTTTAGAACAGACGGAGTGTTCGACGACACCAGTCAACCTCGATAGGCAGCAGAAGGTGTATGGGAGCCTATGCGTGGTGGCTTGAATGTTCTCAATACTGACGTCGTACGTTATCTCTTTGCTTCGAATTAATGCATATCTGACGCCTCTTCTACGCAGATTTTTTTACAGCTCTACTCGTACATGCGAACTCTTTTTTTCGTCCACATCGTCCCAAACTTCTCAGCCAAGCATTGGAGTATTGTCCATGCACCACTCCCTCGTTTTTATCTCTTTTGATTAAATTCATTCTCGCCTTCTCTATCATTCACTAAATTCTACAAAGCACATGTTGCACTGTACTCTACACCAGCAATAACACGGCACATTCCATCATCTCCTCACCCTCAGCATCCATCGGCAACCTCAAGCCTCAAACTCCCGCATCACCTCGAAAGCGTCACTGTTTTTCATCCTCAGAGCGTCTGATATCCATTCTTCCTGGTTGTTCAGCGCTCATGCGCACAACTCTCGTTCTTCATCTCACCGTATCGCCCTTCGCCTTCGCCTCTTACGCTCGCTCAAGTGCGGGATTTTGTTTGTTTATATCTTTACTGCCTTCGTTTGATGTACCATAAGTTTTGTTTCTTTTGGCTCGTTCGGAAATCACTTTGGAATATAGTAGTATATTTCCAGTGTAACAATACTTGATCATGACCCATATCTTTCGTCGCTGTATCTTATGTACATTATAGTGTGATATGCAGCTAGCGTAGATTTTAGACGTGAATTCTCATGCATTAAAAAAGCAGTCGTGTGGTGCTAACTCAACATCTCATCTGACGAAGTTCAGATCATTTCGGTCACACAAAGATAGGATATTCAAGTTTCTATCCATTGCAAACTCCCTTACGAGAGCTATTCTACATGCAAATAATGTATAAACAAGAAAGAGATATCCCAGAGAACGCTAATGCTACAGTGTGTAAGTAATAATGATACAGATGTGGAATGTATAGGGTGATGAGAATGTAAAAGGGAGAAAAAAATAAGGAGGGGAGGTATTAGTCCGCGAGTCGTTTATACGATATCGTGGGTGTTCGATTTTGCTTGTGTTGGATCAGGGAGTGAGGGAGAGGAGGCGGATGTCGGCGAGCTCATGATACTCGATGCGGATGATGACGATCCGGAAGAAGGCGCTGCCGAGTAGGGCTCCTCTGAGTAGTCCGCGAGCGTCCCACCCACATCGGAGAGCGTGATGGCGCCGTATGACAGCGTGGGCATGAACTCGGTTTTCTCGTCGCCCGCCTTCTTCTCATCCATGAATCCGCTGACGTCCGCAATGGACACTGAGATATCGGTAAGCGAGCCGATGGAACCGTGGTGGCGCAGGAGGTCGCCGTGGACGAAGATGGGAGGCACAGGGCGAATCTTGCCTGACGATGTCTTGGACTTGCCGTTGAATGAGGTGAGCGTCGATACCGCAGCACCGCTGGAGGACATGGTGGAGAGCCCGACGCGCTTGGCAACAGTCTCGAATGCGGAGCGGTAGTTCTTCTTCGCCTCATCGGCGAACCCGAAGAATCCAAAGAAGATGAAGGCGCAGATGATCACAAGCCATCGGGTAAGCTCGATCGACACCTCGCCATTGCGCGTGAGGCGCCAGAGGAGAGCGGGGATCTGGTCAACGCGCGAAAAGTCGGCGTGAGTGTCTTCCCAGGAGATCCATGGACGGATGCCAGCGATGACGTTGAGGTAGATGGCGTAGCTGCCGAGGGGGACGGTGCACGCTACTTCGATGCCAGCGAGGCACATGAGACGCACGTATCGGCTGGAGTTCAGGTTGTTGTAGCTCGAGAGCAGCTCGTTGAACTGAGCGCGGCTCTTGTTGAATGCGCGGATGCTGAGGATGGCATATACTGCGGAAACCATGCCGATGGCGATGGGTGGGCAATACACAAGCGCGTAGGCGACGGGGGTGTTGTATGTAGCTGGGAAGCAGCCAACATCTTCGAAGATGTTAAAGCGGTGGCCTTGGGCGATGTATTCTGTATATCGTATTAGGATATGGAAGTTTAACAATAAGGATGGCTACTCACGAATAGTCATTCCGAAAATTGGCATGCCCAGCCCGACTGCAAGGTCGATCATCACTGCGCGTCGCTTCTCAGCCTTGGTTACAGTCACAGACTGCATCGCGGAGATGTTGTAGAGACGGCGATTGATGCAGAGAGAAGACGCAGGAATGCCCCAGGAGGCTCCGACGATGAATCTCGCAGCTAACGGACTTATCTCAGTCTCTCGTCGATCCGTTAATGAAGAGGGCGCTTACTGATGTCGCACCAGATTGGACTCCAGTTGATTGCGTTACGATTCCACACGATCGAGTTGATGAATTGGAAGAGGCAGGAGAGGCCAGTCCATGCCATGTACAAGCAGGTACCAGTGTTCCAGGCTATACGGAAGACCAAGGTTAGCACGAAGGCACATTAAGGATCAGCAAAGACTGTTTACCCTCCAAGTGCCAGGGGAACGGAATGGCACACATAAGGAAGCCGATGAAGGCGAATGTGGAGAAAATGGCGTTTGGGTAAATCATCTTCCGTTCTTCTGCCTGGTATCGCTGGTAAAAAGGAGGGGTCCGGGAACTCGAGGTGGAGAGGAAGGGGGCCGCTTTCGAGTAAACGGAAGTAGGTCAACTGGAGGGTGACTTCTCCAAATCGCCACCCCCCGAGTTTATAAGAGCAAGTGCTCCGATGTTCCCTACGTGGACGCATTTTGGGCTATCCCCTTGTTCTGAGTTGTGAAGCGGTGGGCGCCCTCCGAAAGGTCGCTTCCGTATATGGATGCGACCTTGTCCTGTCCCAAATCCGTCGCCATCAAAACGTCCAGGTCCATGTCCAAATTAGGACGCTAGCTTGTCCATGCCCTAATCCGCGTATCACGATGTCAAAACTGCATGCCGGCATCACTCTTGATTTCCCGTAGGCTGAGAACACTTGCCACAGACCCGGGACCGACCCTCGAAGAACATGGCGGACAGGCGGGGCCTGCGGGAAATTTGCACGCATAACGAAAGATAAAGGTCACTTGCGTGGTCTTCTGCCTCCCTAAACCGAAAAAAGAACAAGGTGAATGCCCAAAAGCGTATGGGCCAAGGGCGAAGGGCAAGTGAATTCGAAATCGCAGGCGTAATGATTAATTTTCGGACACAATTCGATGGAGTGATAGGATGGATTCGTATCGCGAAGATAACTAGAAGATAACGAAGAACGGTAAAGCACTTCGAAGGATGCGCCAAGAACTGAATATACGGTCAGGAAGCGAAAATAAGTATTGGAGGAAGAAAGCGCACTAGAAACCCCTTTAGCTATCATATCATGCCCATTTTCGTTGTGAGGATCACAATTCTAGGAAGACTGCCGTAGGACAACTGAAAGTGGTATTGCAGATGATGAAGCTAGTGCAAAACTTCAGTTGATGTGCCGGAATATGAATAGGTGGTTGAGCAATGGCGAGAAGGAGTGGAGCCTGCGTCTTGTCGAGGATGTCGCCTTTCGAATGCGGTCTTCGGGGCGAAGTTGCTGGGGGCCTTGAACGCCACACCATCCATGGTAAACCTTCATTTGGCCTCCAGATCTCAGTCAAGGCGCGAAAAATCCATCAAATGAGATACTGTGACTTGGTTGTGGCTTTCCGTGGACTCCATCCAATCGTCCGTCGTTTGCGATGCAAAATTCGCGCTAGATTAGCGCATTTTCAGCCCGAGATTGCGCTCGCTTTTTCATTTGGAAGCTGAGAGGAAATCGGAATCCGCCACCAAGCAACGCGCAAGGAAGTTTGAAAAAAACTTGCTCGAGGCGACTATTATGGCCAGTCATTTGCGTCCTTAACGTGGAGAGCGTTCCGAACTACGGGGTCACCTTCGAAGTAGTCCTTTGCGCAGAATTCAGGTTTCATAGATCTGCGCGTTGCATATTTTAGTTATCAGCCCACCACAGAAGGGAAAAGCGCACCTTTAGAAGCTCTATTCAACTAAACCTCACTACCACCTGCTCTCCGTGAAACCATGCATCGCCAGATGCATTCCCGTGACGGGATAGACGATCTTTGCGTCGAAGGAGCAGCAATACGATGTGGAAGTAAGGAAAGAAAGAGAATAAACCCCGTGTATGCAGCGAGTATGTTTAAGTATCCCTTGCTGGAGGTTGCTTATTGTCTTTGCAGCGCACCGTTGACGTTTATGGTCGGTTACGTAATGGACAGAACAATAAGACGGCTGGGCGATGGGAAAAAATGAGTTCTATTTATAGCACGACCTTCTGCGCGAACTGCTGTACTCGAGCTGATGAAGTTTGGATGAAGCTCTGTACTTCATCTGCTTTATCTTCGGGTATTTATGCGAAAGAGAGACAGCTTATGACTCACAAGATTTAGAGCGATGGCTGAAGCGGCTGAAGCTATAGAAAACATATGAACATATAATTTGGAGGCAAGGGGGTATGCTACAACGTATATCTATGCTACAAAACGAGACAGAACAGCGAACTCAAAGGATGGAGCGGTGGTGTAACCCTCCAACTATAGATACAGTAAGAAGGATCAAGGTCATAATGAATTCGAAGGGTGTGTATGTGGTAGAAAGGCGGCATAAAATTCAGAGCAAGTAAAAGAACGTGTTCGAATGATCATCCCGCATCCGAGTCATGATCGTCATCCTATATAAAGTGAAGCACCGAAAGAAGGCGAAAAGAAACATGCATAGCACCACAACGCTGCTCACACCGTCTCACGAACGACCGTCATACGGATACTCTCAACCGAAGGCGAGTGCGCCTGGCGAAGCCGGTCCTTGCTCCATTTCCGACTCAGCGTCCGCATAGTGGGGCTTACGAGCGTCGCTACCTTCCCAGAGGGCGAAGGCGAGTGAGAAGGCGATGGCGGAAGGGGAGGCGCAGTCTCCGGCACTACGAACGACGAGATGCTCGCAGAGTCAAACGGGCGGTCGCTCTTGCGATGCGGAGGAGATCGTGGCGTAGGGAATAACGGATACGGATACGCGCCCACAGCCGTCGCCTCTTCCGCGGACGAAGCTGGAGAATGCGATCGCGAGCGCCGCACGCTGTGCCGCGATGGCGAAACGCTAGGCGTCGGAGACGCAGGCGGTAGAGGCCACGCCTCGTTCAACACAGACCCTATATTTACGGGCTCATCGATATCTTGAGGAACGTATCTTGGCGAGGGCCTGGGTCTCCGCATAGGCGGCGACGGAGGTGGCAAACTCGGCTTGGGTGGGATCTCCAACGCCGCGCGTGGCGGAGGCGAAAGCGTACGCGGAGGGACCTGGAGTGGCGCGATACCGAGCGTCCTCGCCGTCGGAGACCCGAGATAGGTAAGGGTAGATTCCATGAACGCTCTGTCCTCTTCCGCCATGGAATTATTACTTGATCCCACTGACCTCATGCTGGGACTGGATGGCCGTTTGCTAGGACTGGTGGGCCGGCTGCTGCTGCTGGGTGTAGGGCTCCGCGTAGGTGTTGTTGGGCTACGCAAGAACTCCATCCGCCTTGGGGTCTTCTCTGTAATAGTGTCGTCCCAACCGGACTTGAGATCCAGCGTAAGAGGAAGCGTTTGGGATTTAGGCGTTGACGGAGAAGGAGATACCAATTCCGCCATTGGTGATGATGGAGTCTCTTTCTTGAGAGTAATATGACTACAACGCGCATTAAGGCGCCGTCGCAAAAACAATGAGAAAAACTCACTAGACAGGCAAAATCAGGCGCTTAGGGAGCGCCTTCTTCTTATTCTTAACCTGTTCAACTACCCATCTATATGCATCCCGCGTCTCCTCCCCAATTGCAAACGAGAGCACAATATAAATCACCGAAATCGCGAAGATGCCCCACCACGCAATTTGGATGTTCTTGAAAGCGTTGATAGGGGGTTTATCCAAATCGGGATCGAATGGAGGATCCTCCTTGACAATGTTGACTTCGGAAATCGCAGCGTGTACGGAATTCCACGAGTTCCAGGGCTGGTTGGGAATGGAGAAGAGAGCAGCGAAGTTGAGAATGGAGAGAGCCCCTGTTGTAATGATGCAGGTAGCGACGCGGCGGTAGAAAATAGATGCGGTCATGGTTGAACGGGATTGAATGTGGTCATTGAAACGAGTGAGGACATGCAAGCTAGAGTTGTGGATAGACATGGCTAATTTTTTTTTATCTCTGAGTACACACGCGAACCTTATTTGTTTCGAGAAAACGCACCACAGAAAGGGAAGACTAGGGCGCAAACGCACACCGGGGGAAGCCAGGTGATCACGAAGCCCAAGGTGGAGGGATGAGTTGCAGGTGAGCATCCAAGGCCCTTTACGATATCAAATCGATTATCTTGGACGATTAAATCTATTGGAAAGATAAAATCAAAGAGAAATTTTCTCGAATACGGAGCCACTCACGAGAAAGCATGAAAATTACGGGGAGGATATAACATAGGAAAACCTCTAAGATTTTTCGATTTCGCAGCACAATCGGATTAGTGGAAATGGGAGTCTTCATGCGTGACTTTTCTCGTAGATCGATGGCGATGCACAGAAACGCGCCAGGAAGAGCGATGTTCGCTCCGAGCATGAGCTTCGTGACTGTATGCAACACCATAAATGAGCCCAAAATCCCCGTTGCCTGGGGATGAAAAATGAAAACGTTACCTATATCACACCAGACCGGGATGTGAATATCGGTATTATCAGCCCACACCAGCGCGTCGATTCCATGAACAAGATTGTATCCACCAAGCCAGAAGATAAGTGCTACGTGGGGGATGCTCGTGCGTACGCGTGGCACGGGGGCAAATACGGCAATGAGGGCAGCGCACGTAAAAGACAAAGCAGCTCGAATCGCAGTCATTATCATTCAAAATGAGTCCCACTTCGGGATCCACGAAAGAAAAGGAGAACGAAGGGCCTCTGCACAACACGAGAAGCGGTGTCCAGGATGAAGAGGCGAAGAGGTGGACATTTCCGGCGTGAATCCTCCTGTATATGAAAGACCCAAAATACAAGGAAGGCGGTGTTCCTCTGACCTATACACCCAAAAATAAGGACCCGTACAAATCAGGAATTGATAGCATACGCGGGGGGCGTTTCGAAGTCTGGTCCATGCTGATACAAAATTTTACCTTGATTTTACCTATTTGGAAACAAAGACCTAGGCGATGAAAAGAGGATGGCGGGCTTTAGACAGAATTCCTTTACTAAATGAGCACCGATATCTTCCGGTATTGACCTGAAAGCACAAGGGGAAGGGCAAATGCGGTAGCCGTCACAGTGAGAAAGGATGTCAAGAGCGCTTTGCCCAAAACGGACAGATGTATGTCCTTTCCTATTCGGGTCGTCAGGTGAGTGGTGGCGGTGCACGCGTCTTCGCTCTTCCAGCGCGCGTGCTGTTAGGCGTGGGCACGCATTGAACATTCCGACAAACGACACTCGTAGAAGCACCGTGCAATCAAAATCGTCTTCTATACACTCCGCAATGAAAGGAAATTTCAAATAAACTCGGTGGAGATCAGCCGAATAGTGGAGGTATTCATGCAGTACTGATGGTCAATGAGGTGGACGACAAGGCATGAAACGGGAGACATTATACAAAATTCTAGCGCTTCTGGATACAAGCACCAATCCGGACAAGCGAGGGCCTCTAAAGAGCCTTAAATGTCCATTCTAATAAAGCAGCCTTGTGAGAAAAAGAGTATTGCGAGAGGCGTAAGACGCACATACTTCAAAACATGCCTATACCTCACGTTATTTTCCTTCACATTGCGAAGCGCCTTCCCAGCTTCTTTCACTGCGAAGGAAAACGAATCCTAATTAGACACTCCCTTAGACAAAGCCTCCGAAATCTTACTGGGTAGCAATTCTATGTACGCCTTAACACCCTTCTTCACAGCGAGATCGAGCATCTCAAGTGCTTCCTTCTTGCTCCCGCTATCAAAGAGAAGACAGAGAGAGAGTAATCTAGTTCTGATAGACTCAGTGCAAGGAGTACAACACTGACATATGGCTTCCTCCCAAAAGCGCGGCATTCTTAGAGAACTCTATATTGGCAAAGAAATTAGCTTTACCACTTGAATCAAAATCTCATAAGATCTGATTCACTCACGGAATGAATTCATGGGAGGAAGGTTATCGTCAGGAAGAGCGACCATAATAAGACGTCCCCCAACATTCAGAGTAGACATAAGGTCCTCCAAGGGGATCCCTTTCGAGACATCGACGGTACACTGTCAATGAATGCATCAATACGGAGAAAAATCTCGACGTCGAACAATGCAGACTTACGATAATCAAATCTAACTTTCCTTCCCATCCCTTCACAAATCCTTCCGCGGTATGGACGAACTCGCTCGCTCCGAGTTCACGAGCGTCTTTGTCTTTATCGGGCGAATGAGAAAAGACGACTACCTCAGCGCCGAGGGCTTTCGCAAATTGAATCGCAAAATGTCTAATCGTTCGAATTTCAATTGAGTAAGACGCATATATTGACTGGATAAAACTAAAAACACTCGTACCCAAGGCCTCCAATTCCTACGATACCGACGCGTTTCCCAGGGCTGGAGATTCGATGTTCAAGTCAATCAAGAACAAGAACCAGAATGAAGGATGAAAACCTACCCAGCTCCATTACGAACGAGAGGTGAATACACAGTCAACCCCGCACAAAGCATAGGAGAAGCTTGTTCGAGCGGCAACTCATTCGGAATCGGGAACACATAGCGCTCGTGTGCGCGGATCGCGGTAGAATATCCGCCTTGCGCGATATCACCCTATCAACAGAAACAATGAGTGTTGGCTGAATAACTTCACTGTGCAAGAGCCGACGTACATTGGGATATTTCGCGTTATAGGTGTTGACGGCCTTGAGGCAGCTGGATATATGCGCTTAATTATGAGTAATGGGGGCTCCACAAGAAAGAAAGAATATAGGTACGCACTAGTTCTCATTGTCCGTCTTACACGGGACGCATTCAAAGCAGGAGCACACCTGGGCGCTGGAAAAAAACATCAGCCCCGAATATTAAGACCACTAGACTCATGCGCACCCAACGCCAACGCGGTCCCCAACCTTAAACTCAGTAACCTTAGGGCCAACCTCAACAACGCGTCCAGTAATTTCATGACCTGGGATAACAGGCTGAAGCAAACGTCAATCAACCTCATCTCGCGCCCAAACTAAAGCGCATATATGTAGAAGCATGAATCCGTGAAAGCACATACCAGCATAGGCTTCCCCCACCCGCCCGTAACGGTATGCACATCCGATCCACAGACGCCGCAGTACTCGATCTTGACGTCGACGTCGTAGTCTTCGAATCGCTTTGGCTCGAAATCGATGAGCTTAGGCTGATCCCAATGTTCGGTGTCGTCAACACTGAAGGGCGTAGTGGAATCAGCATCCCGCCGTGTCTACAAGGTGAATACAAGGACTTACGCGTATCCTTTCCATTCCAAGTCGGAAGGAGACATTGTTTTAAGATGTTGAATCTGTATAGACGCGAAAGTTGGAGAGGACAAGGAGAAGAACCAAGTGCCAATTTCGACGTTTGGGGAAGTCCGATCTTATATGCATCGTTTCCTTCCGATCACGAACTCCCCAAAGCCCCAAAAATTGTGACGCTCATAACAGACCTATCGGAAAGCATATAGGAGACAAGTCTGATAGTGCAGCAAGAAAGAAAAGTCGTTAGATGCTGAGACTGCAGCCTAAGATGCAAGTACATATTAGCATTGACAGTGCAGTCCTTTTAAGAATAGCTCTTGCAACGGCATATTTCTTGAACCATCTTTAATGTACAAAGGCGAGCATGCTGTGAAAGTCCTGAGTCGTCGTGTACCTCTTCAAAATTTCTACTGGAAAAGAATATCAAACCACAAATTACTTCTTCTCAACCTGCGTCTCGAAGAAGTTGGCGCCGACGAGCTTCAGATTATATTTGTCCCCAAAAGCCATTGCATTCCACAACTTGCGGCTCGAAGGTTCTCCGTTGCGCTCCACTGCATTGGAAGGAACATTGACTCCACCCACAGGCTCTTGGAACAGGAGGAAGACTGGTTATAGGGGCTCATCAGTGACGTCATTATCGGCTCTGACGGTGCTTGCACGTACCGTAGCGATGGAATCCAGAACCTGCAGGAGGTGCAGGGGGGTAATATGGCGTATAGGCAGCGTGCGTCTTGAGTGCGAATCCGCTCTGTGTTTCAGCAGCGCTCGCTGCAGGCAGTTTGACGCCAGGAATCTACGTCGAATTTAGTCTCATATCACAAGTAGAAGTTACATAATGACTTACGACCCAGTGCCTCCATTGTCCGTTCTTTGGGTCAGCTCGAGAAGGAGCGTCGGGGTCAGTCATGACCAGCGTGTACGATATGTTCCCAGAGTGAGAGCTGTCTGCAGCGGTATGGTCGTCCTTTGGAGTGGCCATGGGCAATATCTTGATCTCAGGTTCATCATCCGTCAGATCCCGCAGAATATGGTCGCCCAACACCACTTCCGTCCCGTTGGAAGGCCATACGATGGAAAAGAGCACCGAGGGTGAGAAGTTGGCAGACTCTGGGATCACGTCCGGGATGATTTTGTTCGTTTTGAGAGCAGCCAATACTTTGTTGAGAGGGTCAGACATAGTTCTGGTTTTGTAGGCGGTGCTAAATTGACGTCGGAGAGAAAGAGAGAATATGAAGGAAGCCATCGACTTCGAGACTTTGAACGATGGCCAGACAATGATGTCACAACCGTTTCTTTTGATATTCCGCTGCGCGCCGACTGAATCCGGATGGTTTCCTATTCTGTTGAATGCTGGCCACTAATCATACTTCCGTTCAAGTTTCGTCTGAACATAGACTGAAAAGTGAAAGAGAATAATAGACAAACATACCTATCCAGCCTTTCTTCAGCAATGATGACGCGTCAACATTCCCCGAGTTTTAATAACTCCCAGTCGTTGAAATTCTGGTGAAGAGACTGCATTTCAATACTCACTGTTCGGTCGTTTTCTTAGATGTGCTTGATAGCCAGGAGCGCACCTAACTCTCTTGTGTGACCGAGGAAACGCTATAGGTGATGCCGCGACGCGCCATTGCAGATTAAGTATGACATGTTGGAAGATCTGGATAAGGCAGTATTGAGGAGTATTGAGGCGAAGAGAAAGCTTTCGGCCATGGTTTACGCTGAAGATACAAGGATGTATGTCAAGTTGGCCCCGACGCTGCGTTATATTGTGTTGGAGGAGGAGGATACTGATAGCGCCAGTCCGTGCGCCGTCAGACTACTGAGTTTGAATTTTCATCTTTGCTGCGGTTGCCATCGAGACTCGACCATTGCTGCAGCCAAGCCATTATCGATTATCATCTGGCCATTTCCTTCGTACATGTCTCCCGCTCTGAGCTCCCAGTACACCAGGCCCTATAGGAACTAAGAGCTACGGCATAGTAGACCCTGAAATGTGGCAAACACTCCACCGTCATCGTTATCGTGACGACCACACTGCCAGCATGACGGGTATGACATGACTGCAAGAAGATTTTTCATAATCGCATAGTCAATACGACTTAAGTTGGAGTTTTGGAGTATCAGGTGAAACGGTGTATTTTATTGTCGAATTTGACTATCATAAATTTAATCAGTTCGACTCGTAGATCTTGCAAGCTCTCTAGCTTTGATGTTCAGATTTGCAGAGCACCATTTCATCATCCTTGACTCTTTTGTCCAAGTCTAGGTAATCCATTTGATACTGTTTGAATCCTGCGTTATTCCAGGACGAAAGATCAATACCAACGAACCTCCAGAATTCACCGAATGAACGACACATGTCGTGGATGCTCCACCTCCGCACAGGTTAAGAATGCTAGAGCCTATTATTCTGGTTGCTACCTCAGGCAAATGACCTCAGAGAATCGTCACTTTTGCTAGCGGACTTGAAATCTTCGAGAATCTATAGGAAAAATCAATCCGAGGCCTTTCCACGCTGTCGTCAGTAACGGGGATGCTTGCTGGAAAACACTGTTCTTCTTCGCTTCGACATCAATAACAATGGGTGACTTTCCATAACGATAACTTGATTCAATATCTTGATACATCGTTAACCGATGTCAGTCGGAGTTTGAACAATGAATACCTCGATTTCCATAACGTCAAGTCGGATTATTTGAAGTCAGTAACTTGATTTGGCGCGTCGCACACCTCTTTGGAAACTTTGACCGTCCTCCCGAGCCATGGGCGCCTAAAT
>MU155262.1:0-87577 GCA_015484465.1 Pholiota conissans
CTAGCTGATGCAAATATATTGTCTGTTTTGCATTACAATAATGAGCGAATTAAATAAGACTTCACTCAAAACAAAGTCAGCGCCTGACAACGTACTCACCCATATGAGCGTCAACCGCAGCCCCTAACACGAATTTTGACCCAACTGCATGATTTTTTTTTGTCAACTTCTAGCTCGCTATCTCGTTCTTATGGTTATCGTGAGCCTAGACAACGCGACACTGGACAAACACGAAGACGACCTTGACGGTGCAGGTGCGAACCAACTATACAGCAGGAAACATTTGAGTGGATGGGTGACAACGTTGACTGAGATCGCTCGAGCGTTTGAGATAGGATTTCCGAGGCACGACTCAGACATATACATAGATGAAGGATGGAAGAGAGCACTGGATCGCAGGGCGTTGCCTAACACTACACGTGCCCGGCATTTGTTGTGCCGCATCCGGTCGGGCACGCACTTCATGATCATTCTCATCCACAAAGTCTGTATATGTTCAATTGGATAAAATAGGACTTACAATGCTGGGGCCTGGGCCTGAGGCGTGGTATAGGTGCCATATATTTTCTGCAATAATTTGCTTGCATGTGTTCTGCGATGTACTTGTACGTTTGAATATTTTTCTGTATATGTAGAATGCGCGACGACGTCGGATATGGGTGACTTGACAGACGCCGTCATATGCGGACCGTACCTGCATAGCATTATCACTCTTCCTCCCTCCCATCATCTCTTTCTCACCAATCTTTTGCGCGCTGAAAAGGATAGGTGGTACCATCAACATGCGATCTTATGATCCCACCGCTCACGGTGAGGTTCCAGTGACATCGCTCAAAGACTAACTGAAATAGAATATTAGACCAGCCCGCACAGATTCTGATATCGGCGTTGCAAAGTTTTATCACTCCCATGATCCGTTCTATCAACCAAAACTCCAGTGAAAGTCAGAGTAAACCTTCTTATATTTTGACTATTTACTGATCAACTTATGAAGATGTGGATCAAGCCAGCGCTGCGCTCGAAGCAGAGAATCTTCTCCTTTCTTTACAGGCTTTTATCTTTAGCACTATCGACGATCGCTTCTTTGATTCAAAACCGAGTCAGTCGCGAATGAAGGTGGTTGATTTGGACGGTGCGCAGTCAGCGTCATAATTGTTATGACCGATTTCAATTTTATATTCAGAGTCAGAGTCAGAAGACTCTGCAGTCGAAGAAATGCCAATTAATGAAGCAGTTTGTGAAACGGAAGGTTAGCATGCACTACGAAAAAAGAAAAACATAGTCGACCACATCTACTTTCACAGATGAACTACTACAACTTCTCGAGGATAATTTAGTTCTAACAACTGATATCGATGATGTTACAGATGGTATCATTGAGTTCTTGATTAGATTTGCGTCGATTAACCGATAGCTTTTTAGATACGATGCAAAGTGGAAATCTACGCATCCTGGACGAGCTGTTAACGGAGCTTCAGTCACACATCTTCAACGAAATGCCAATCCGACTTTTGTGCTTCGAGAAACATAATGACACGAACCTTGAGATCTTGTTATTGGATAGAACGGAGCTCTACGCATACCTCGCGCCCAAGCTTCGAGATCAAGTCATGTCGACGACGTATGAAAATCTTTTCTCACTTCAGTCAAACACCGACTTGAACGTTTCGGAGCTCACCAAATACGCCATTTTGTCACATACATGGCTTCGTTCTACGTCTGCAGAGGTCACTTATAGCGACTGGTATTCGAAAACCTTTGATATGTCGCATATTGGATATCGTAAACTGGTCAACTTCTGTAAAGTGGCTTCAGCGGACTTTGGACTTACGCTTGGTTGGATCGATACCGTTTGCATCGATAAATCCAGTAGCTCCGAGTTGGATGAGTCCATACGGTCGATGTATAAATGGTACCAGAAGTCCGCGGTATGCATTACGTACCTTTCGGAGACAATCACCCTGGATGACATGGCTAGCGATCCCTGGTTCACTCGCGGATGGACATTACAGGAGCTGATCGCGCCCATGAATCTAAAATTCTATACCCAGAATTGGGTTCAACTCGTTGGATCTGTTTCGAACGACAAAGCGGTCGATGATATTCAAAATCAGATTGAAATCGCAGCAAATATCACTGGAATCGAGCTTTCATCTCCTTCTTCGGTCCCAGTGTCACGAAAAATGGAATGGGCGGCGAGGCGCCAGGTCACACGTGGAGAAGATACTGCATACTCTCTTATGGGATTATTTGGCATCAACATGTCGATTGCTTATGGCGAAGGCCCCAAAACTGCATTCATTCGTCTCATAAAGAAGATCCTCGCTACTTCAAAATCCGAAATATTGGATATCTTCAATTGGGGAGGCGACTACAGCTCAGATACGTCGGCCCTTATTCCATCCAGTCCTTACGCGTATCTTCAGCGGCTCAACACAAGCTATCAATCCACGCTCATGGAGCCTCTTTTGTTCACCCATTTGGGACTCCGTATATCGGTCTTGCTTCTACCAGCTGCACCGAATGAAAAGTCAACGACGGAGTCACAATATAAGCCTATAGGAGACTATCACGCCACGGTTACGCTCAATCATCGAAGACAACCAATCACATACGGCATTATCAATACAAATCGTCTGTCGCCGACGTCCTATAATGTTCTGGACATCAACGCGTTTGACCAATCTCTCAATGCAAGCGGTACGAGATATGCATTCGCAGTGTTAAACTGTGTGGGGGATGGAAGTAATCTTTGGATCCCAAGTAGCTGTTTTGCAATTACTTTGAGGTATAGTGGAACTGTGCTCATGACGCCGCTCACACACAAAGAGAAAGTACCGACGCAAAGTCCGATTCATTTTGTTCTCCACAATTCCAGGCAGACTGACCGTTCTGTACACTCCCATTATATTCAGAAAAGCGAGCTTGACTGGCACGGTATACAGCTTCTCAATATCTACATCTAGAAATCCCTCCGCTATAATATCTCAATATATTTTGGAAACTCGTCTTTGTTATTTGTGAAGTTAGATGTAGCGTCTGGTACAAGACCGTGGTGGGTACTTACAGACAGTATGTTTCCATCAGTTCAACCGACGCGTTATAATAATTATGATAAGGAACCACTGCTTAGGAGTCTGGTCGTCTGAACGGCAAATTGGACGGAACGAAGGTCCAGTTATTTATAGTTATCCATGCGTCCAACTCGTGGACGAACCCTTGTGGACGGTCGTGCTCGGGCTAATTTTACTACCCTCGCGTTTTGTGACAAAACGGGTCATGCGATATGTTTTTGAATGCGTTTGCCATGTTATTTCTAAAATCCACGGTCTAAATTTAGCAGACTGAGGAGCAAATGGTGTCGCTAGCTGAACGACCGCACATTTATCCGAGGGTCTGCCGACCCACATGATCCAAGTGGCGCAGACGGACTGCCCAAGTTAATGGAAACGGGTTTTCCTCGCGTTGAGCTTGGCGTTAGCGCGTGTCCTTGTCAACTGTTCAATAATTATCGGTGGCATTGCTTCTCTGAAGCTCTAAAATGTTCTGCTCAATGCCTATGGGTATTATTAGCACTCGGACATTTGCGGTCATAAGTCGTTCGTGAAATATACTGCCTGCAAAACCACTCGAGTAAAAGGGTGGGTTTGGAGAACCGGAAAAATGAAAAGAAGTAGTGTTATAAATACCAGGGAAGTATTATACTGGGTATCGGAGCCGCACTGCTGGTACGCTCCATAACCAATTACTCAACTGAGGATCAGATATGATTAATGCCTGAGCAGGTGATGGATACAACGACGCCGCGATAACCAATGGATTTGACAACAGCCACACAGCGTGAAGAAGTGAATTATCCGAATTGTTCTTCTTTCGTAGGTGGCCCGTTAGATTTTTACTCCAGTCAACCCGCGCTTTAGCCGAATACGTGGTATAAAAACAACTTAGTAGAGTAGAGATATCTTCAGGTCGTCGAAGAACTCGTATACTAGACCATCATGGTCTCTTTCAAGCTTTCTTCTCTTCTCGCACTCGCTTCTGCGGCTGCAGTGCTCGCAGTTCCTGCTGAGCTTGCGCCTGCTGGAAATGCCACGGCCATCGAAGTCCTCCGTCGCGCGACTATCACGTCGAGCAGCACTGGCACCTCTGGTGGTCTTTACTACTCCTGCTGGATGCAGAGCAATGGAGGCGCCACCATGAACATTGGTACCGGCCAATACAGTCTGACCTGGCAAACGTCCTCCCAAGACGTCGTCGCCGGACTCGGCTGGAATCCAGGAAGCGCTCAGTACGTTCAAGGTCGAGTTTTACCTATGCGCTGTATTCTGATAATTTTATAATTTATAGGGCCATTACCTACAGCGGCACGTTCACCCCGAGCGGAAACGCGTACCTCTCCGTCTACGGCTGGACGACCAATCCCCTGGTCGAGTACTACATCACCGATTCCTTCGGCACGTACAACCCGAGCTCTGGCCTGCAGCAGCTGGGCACGGTCACTTCCGACGGCGGCACATACAACATCTACAAGACTACACGTGTCAACGCGCCCTCGATCTCCGGAACGCAGACCTTCAACCAGTACTGGTCCGTCCGCACGTCGCACCGCGTTGGAGGCACCATCACGACCTCAAACCACTTCAACGCGTGGAAGGCTCTCGGCATGACTATGGGTTCGTTCAACTACCAGATCTTGGCGACGGAGGGATACCAGAGTAGTGGATCTTCCTCGATTACTGTTTCCTCGGGAGCTGGTTCGCCGAACCCGTCCAACCCGACGACTACGAGTCCAGCCACGACACCCACCTCTCCTCCCAGCACAGGAGGAACTGTTGCCCATTATGGTCAATGCGGTGGCCAGGGCTGGACAGGAGGAACCGTCTGCGTATCGCCATATACTTGCCAGGTGTCGAACGGTATGTCTCCTCGTCGGTGATTGTTGTTTCAATCGTTTTGACTTGTATTTTCACAGCTTACTACTCGCAATGCTTGTGAGGTAGTTGATAAACTTCGCTGCCCAGAAAGTGGGGTGCGATGATAAAATATGGTGGAAGTAGAATTGCGAACGTCACTGTGTAAACTAAATGATGGCGATAAATGTTGCCCATTTCTCCGATGCACTGAGTTATTTAAAATCGTCGTCTCCTCTGCTGGAACTGGGAGGAATCTCCGACTTGTTCTTAAAATACTCTCTGTTGTCCGAGGAATCGCCAAGCTCAGGCGTAATATTAGCCTTATACTTGACGGTGTCGATCGTGCTGGGCATGACTGGGGCATGGAGTTCAGAAGTGCGGAGAAATAACTGAATGCAAATCGGACGGACAATTCGAAGTAGCAAGTGCAACTACCTCGATGAGAGATTCGATGAACTGATCCCTGGTTCTAGACGTAGCAGTCTGTTTCATCGTCGACCTCCCAGTATAAACACCAGTACGATGAGCATGAATATTCCTGCAAAGCCTATATGCGTGCCACATTTTTTCGATTTGGACGTTGCATTGAGGTCATATGATCTGATTCTTGAATAGGCACGACGATTTTAATCGTGCTTCCTTCCTACCATCGTCTGCCATATCACCATCCTATGATATCCCCTCCTCTTCCTTATTATCTCAACTACAGAATAATTCCATAATTGTGTGCATCGCCTCGCCTGATCTGCGGTTATAATTCCTCATACCCTGGTGTTCTGTGGTCAGTTTTGCGCAAGTATTCGCTAAATATATGCACTGAAAGCTTTATTAAAACTGCCTTTACGGTCAATATATGTCATTTACAGCTTTAAAATGTCATTATCAATAGCTTTTCTAGAAGCTTGCGCGCTACTGAAGTGAGTTCGGTAGATTTATGCGGTTTATGTGTTCGATCTAACTTCAAAGTCAGTTCTCGGGCAGTCATATTCAGAGATGTGACGAATTTTTATCGCGCAAGTAGTGATTATGGGAATATGGATAGAAGGAATTATATTTGTAACCTCTTTGAAAGGCATCTCAATCCAGCACGTTGGAAGAATATGAATCGTTTACCGTAAGTCTCTTATAATTATTTTACAACGGAAGCTAATTATTTCGTCCTCGAAGCTACACTCGTTTCAATGTGGCCACCTATATAATCTCCAATATCGCAGATCGGATTTCCATTTCTAGTAAGCGCCTGCGTACCTTCGTATACCTCATTGACGCATTCCCTGTACATCACGGATGTTATATGAGGCTTTCAATTCAACTCATGGCTTTGCAAGCAGAGATGACGAACGAAATCGGACAGCAAGAATGAAGGGGGACACGAATGATTCTATAAAAATGCAAGGATCAACCAATCGCATTCCACCTCGAGGCAAGACGCTCGGAGTTTTTCATGCTGTACGTCTAATGAATTGTCCATGTCTACTGTAGTCGTCTCCCAGTGCATGAATGACCAAAGTGCGAACTCGAGGAAATTCAGGAATATTCATAAAGAAAGCGATTATTCTCTGACGCAGAGCCCAATAATGGAACGGAATGATATTCATACAATGTGCAGAGGAAGTGGTCGGATGCGGTTGGACGCGAGATGAACGGCGATGAGGAAGGAGTGACCCTGGGAGACATAACAAGGCTCAACCAAACACGGCGCATCGCGCGTGGACAACAAAGTCTCACTCAACACTCATCTCCCTCCCATAGTCCTCGTCTCCACACTTCCGAGGGCAAGACAGCGCCCACGGCGCACGATACGCCACGCCACGATACGGACGGACGACACGCCACGTCACGACGAGGAGGAATAGGCTCAGGGGGTGTAAGTGCGATTGAGTTAGGATGGGAACGGCGCTGATAGAGGTTGTGATATAGGATTCGCCGTGGTCTTATCGCGCTCAGTCTGTCTCTTTGGTGAGTGCTAGTTACTTCCTGAAGTGGGTTGGGTAGGTGGAGGATTCGATGGGCTAGGGCGATAGCACTCGGCATGGATGGGAACAGCATACGGAGGTAGTGGAGATATGGCATCCTCGTCTTCGTCTTCTCAACCCATCTTCCCACCTTCATTTATTGAGTAACTGACTGATGAACAGATCTTTCAGATTTGCTAGGCCGCAATGTCGTCGACGGAACGACGCTCGCCAGCGTTGGCAGCGGCATCGAGCTCAAAGCTTCCTCGGTTTCTCCAGAAACAATCGACCCGCGACCGCAGCAAGTCCGCCGCTGACGCCTCGCCTGTCAGAGGAAGTCCCACTACCACGACTACCAGCAATAGAGCTGCACATAGCCCTTCTCCGGAGCCGCATGCCATCCCACCGACGACGCCCGCGAAACCGCGCAAAACGAGCAAATTTCTGACTATCGCGAAAGACCGCAAGACCTCAACTTCGCCCATTCCGCCGTCCGAACAGTCGCAGGAGTTTGGTGTAGACGAACCCCCGATCATCGTCGAACCACATCATGCGCAATCTCCGTCATCGCCTGCTTCTCCAGTCCCTATTCCTTCTCCTCGACCTCGAACTCGCTCAGAGCGCCCCGCAGCATCAGCACCAGAACCTCAACACCTTACAAGTGTGTATGCATCGACTTCGAGCACGGGTGGGAGCAGGATCGGCGACCTTCCAACACGACTGAGCGGGTGGTTCGCACAGACATTTTCAACATCTTCAACGGACCTTTCACTACCCAATATCATCGCCCAGCATAGCGCCTCCTCCTCGAGAAACGTTTCTGGATCCGAATCAGCCAGCCCACGCAAGCTCACCGGGGCGTCTGCTCTCCTCGCTGCTGCGAAGCACGGGAAAGATAAGGCGATCCGCTATCTACTCGACACTGACGCCGTGCCTGATAACTGTACGGATCCTATCTGGCTTCTGGGCGTCATGCATCCAGGATGGGAGCCGCCTCCACCGCCCTCCTTCGCGCCAACAGTGGACGCGGGGCTGGCAGGGATCATGACGGATCCGGGTGTGGGTGCTGGAATGCGGTATAGGCAGAAGGAGAAGAGCGGAAGAGGTAGAGCGGGGAGTTGGAGATCGAGCGGGAGCTCGATGGCGTCCTCCGAAGTATATTCGCACCTTACTCCACCGTCTTCGTTGTCTGCGAGCCTTGGGGCGCATCCTTCACAGCAGCAGCAGCAACCACCACCGTCGCCGTGGCCGCAGGCGTTCTACGCCGACTTCACATCTCGGATATGGTTGACGTACCGATCACACTTCAGTACGCCTATTCGAGATGCGAGATTGGGCGATCTTGACGTCGTTGGAGTAAGGGAGGTCGCGGGATATGGGCGCGGGATGTATGACGGCGGGAGCATCGCTTCGAGTGGGATACGTGTCATCAGCACCAGGGGAGGAGGGATGGAAAGGGATGCTGGAAGTCAACGAGCAAGTCAACGAGGACGAGACGGGTCTGTGAGCTCGCACGGGGGTAGCGTCTCCTCGTCGAATTACTCGAACTCGGCGTCGAACTCGGCGTCGGAGAGCTCAAGAAGTCCGGCTACTGGACGAAAGCCTTGGAATTGGGGTGCGGAGAAGACGTGGGCGTCAGATACGGGGTGGGGGTGTATGTTACGGACAGGTCAGAGCCTGTTGGCGAATGCGCTCGTGGAGGTGCACCTGGGACGAGGTATGTACTTGTTCTTCCTCTATTTCGTTTTCGTTAGCTTTTCCCTTTCCCTCTCCTTGGCCTCTTCACTCTCCTCTTTTTCGTCGTTTTTCTGCGCAATAACGAGATTAATAACACGTACTTGATATAGATTGGCGTCGTCCATCAACCCTGCTCGCCTCCGCAGAATATGCGACCTACGTGAAGATCTTGACATGGTTCTTGGACACGCCAGCACCACAGGCTCCATTCAGCGTGCATCGGATGGCGTTAGCTGGGAAGGAGTTGGGTACGGATGTCGGGAGGTGGTTCGGACCGAGCGTTGCTGCTGGGGCTTTGAGGTACGTTTCGATTTTTTCAGCTCAATTTTCATCGCTACGTTCATATCTTTTTGGTGGTTCCTTTCCGCTTTTTGAACCTTGGCTCATTTTTCGTTCGCCACGGCCGTCGTCCTTTTTTTTTCTTCTCTTCCTTTCTCTTTGTTTCCGATTCTCGCTCTGTCCGTGCTTTCATGGCTCTGGCTATTTTCTTATCGTTCATCCGCTCCTCATATATTTTTCTTTGGTTTCGTTCATTGATCCCTTTGCTTTATTCGATGTTGATCATGTTTGGTGTTCTTCGGTTGATCAACCTTTTCATTAGTTAACAGTTAACACCATTCGGAACCACTCGTCTTTGTTGTTCTCATTTGTGTGCCTCACGTTCAATCCTACTCCTGAGACCATTTTTTGACTTTGTTTTTTCATCGATTATTTGTGACGAATATCACATCCTCGTTTCTTTTCACTATATACATCGCAGCTCGTAACCCATTAACTGATCTTTTTCATTCTAGAACCCTAGTAAATTCTTTCCCCGAATGCGGCCTCTCTGTTGCACTAGCTACCGACGGTACGCTCTATCAAAGTCAAGTATTCGCTGCGAGCCATGGAGATACGAGTACGAGTCGTTCGCCGAGGAGACAGCACGCGAGTAGCTGGGGAGGAAAGCCCGTTTTGCTCCTAGTTGGAATCAGGTTAGGTATTGAAGGTGTAAACCCGATCTACTATGAAACAATCAAAGTGCGTTCATCTTCTTTCTATCGTATTTATTGCCTCTCCTTTTTTTTTTTTTTTTCGTCTTCGATGAGAGCGGCGTTTACTTATAAATTCCGTGTCTACAGATGTTGTATACATTCCCTCAGAGCGTGGGTATCGCCGGTGGACGCCCCAGCAGCTCATACTATTTCGTAGGGGCTCAAGCTGACAATTTATTCTATCTCGACCCCCACCACGCGCGTCCAGCCATTCCCTTGCGACCGCCGCCGCCTGCGGTGCAGAGAGAGGTGTACGAGAGGGAGCAGATGAAGTTGGTAGAAGAACATCAGACTCAGTTGCGGGCGCAGCAGCATGCGAACTCACCGCACGGGAAAGGGAGACATGTACACATAAAACATGGGCATGGGACGAGAGACAGGAGAGCGAGTGCGATTGGTGGCGAAGTGGAGGAGGAGGAAGATGTGGAGGGCGACGGAGAGGGTGTGGCGAAGGAGAAGGAGAAGGAAAAACACGTCGTAAGGACGAGGAGGCGAGCGTCGACGACAAATGCTCATGGTGCTGGACATGGGTATGGGTCGATTCGCGGTGGGTCGGCCTATGGGTCGGCATATTCACCTGGCCCCCCTTCATCGCCTGCGTCTGTGAGGACTGCAGCATCGGGCAGTGTGTCCTCGCACGCGCCGAGCTCGCCAAGTCCGTTGCAACAGCAATATTCGCAATCGTCTGCGGATTCGGCAGGAAGTGAAAGTTGGGCCAGTGGGTCTGTGAGTGGATTTGGAGATGCGGGGTCGAGTGTGGTTCGTGTGGGCAGCGGTCGAAGTGGAGATAGCGAGATCGGACATGACGGTGGGGTGGAACCGGATGGGGTGGGTGAGGGAAGACTCCCACCACCGTTGTACGACCAGCGTGAGGCGCATCGCGTCGCATCTACGTCTTCTCAAGGTCAGTTCTTCATTGCCTTCAACGTCCTCATCACTGACCTTGTTTCTATTTCTCGTGGAGTATAGATCCATCGCCCTCGCCTCCGGTGAAAGAGGACCCACTAGACCCACTGCAGCTACACTTCTGCAATGCGTACAGCCAAGCGGAGCTGAAGACATTCCACTGTGATCGCGTACGCAAGATGCCACTGAGCGGGTTGGATCCGAGCATGTTGATTGGATTTTTATGTCGCGATGAGGCGGAGTGGTGGGATTTTAGAAAGCGTGTTTCAGAGGTATGTTTCGTATATCATTTTCACGATTTTTCTCTCTTTCTTTCGCTGTTCGGATTGTTGTATCTTCCATTCGTTTAATCTCAGTCCTCTTTTTTTCGTTCTCGGTATTTTTTTCGTAGGTATACTTGACGCTGACGTAATAATCTGCTCATAGCTTCCCAAAACGATCTTCTCGATTGAGAACGAGCCGCCGACATGGCCCTCTGATTCAGACGATAACATGGGACTGGAGTCGATCTCAGAACCGGACGACTTCAGCATGGACGACGAAGAGGGCGTGGAAGTCGATGCGGCGGTAGATCTAGACGAAGAGGATGAAGAGGATGCTGAACAGTTCTTCGACACCCGCTCTTCAAGTAGTCCTGCAAGCGAAGGCGACGACGATAACTCCCGTTCGCGGCGTCATCACCACGCGCATAGACACAGTACGGATACGTCAGAAGAAGAACCTGCGGACCCACTGACGCCTGGGCCAACGAGCAAGTTCGACCTTGGGCAACGCGCAGGCAGAGCCGAGGGTGCTGATGCGATGGGAAAGGGTTACGGCGAAGATGTCGCGGAGTGGGGCGAGGAAGAGGGCGATGACATCGAGGATGATTGGGTGGATCCATCGGTTCCTACACTCACAGACGCTCCGCGGACGCAGCAACCTCTGCAACCACAACCGCGCGTGCCGCCTCCTTCCATCACAGCAACGAAATCCACCGCGTCTTCGGCGTCTTCGGCCTCTGTCCCAGCTTCCTCATCCACCTCCGCGTCAGCGTCTAGGCGTAGCTCGAGTACCGGAAAGACGAAGAAAGCGAAAACGAAGAAACAGACGCCCGTTCCTGTCCCCGCCGTTCGTATCCCACCCGTGGAGCAGATGCACTACCCGTTCCCTGTGACGCCCGCTGATGACGCGCCTGTGGGTAGCATCGCAGGTGATGATAGGGCGAGGAATGTGTCGGCGGGGAGAAAGACGCAGAGGATGCATACGGCGCGTGCTAGAGATGGTGGGAGAACACAGAGTGGAGGGGTGAAGGGGATTCTAGCTGATGATTTGTGAGGAATGCGAGTGCGTTCTTCTCTTCTTCCTCATTTCTTTGTATCTCTGTTCAATCGTTCTTTTTTGTGACTTGGCTGGAAATGTACATGTTCATGTACGTGTGCGCGCACTATCCCCCTTTTATCTCACTTTTATCTATCTCTTTCCCCACCTACATGTTTCTCTATCCTCACGCAAACCGACAGCATGTATGTCTGCTTATTGATACCAGTTGTATTTCTTCTCTTTATAATTTTACATCTTTCTTCCTCAATTTTTGGCGTTATACATCATCTCTGTTTCTTCTTTGTATTCTCTTCATCCCAGTTCAGTTTCAGATTTTCATTCTATTTCAATCACTCTCAAAACGCGACTGTACATTCTTTCTTTGAAAATCTGGAATTCATGTCTTTTCTGAGTCCGATTCCGGGAAGAACGTCAACGTCATTCGTTGAAACCGATCATCTGTGCTTCGTGAGTTCATGATCTTTATTATAAGCTACGAACAGCTTATCCTCGTTATTTGAATAGAATTAAGTTCCTTGTCGCAATATCTTTCAGAAGGTCGCTAATGCAGTGGTGAGATCGCATTGCGCCATCCTGTCATAACTTTGCTCTAACTTCCTGAGAAAATTTTGTTGTCCGCTCGTTCAGCTCGTTCTTAGGCTCAATGTTGATCGTCAATATATTGTTCCATGAACCCATACCGCCTATTTCCGACAAATCTCATCAGTGAGATTCGGCGAGCAGAACGACTAAACTGCACGATAAATGATGGTGACTGGATAGTCTCGATTTAGAAATGCCGGCAAGCGCTGACTAAAGTGAACGTCAACGAAACAAAGACAAAGCTGAGGCTGATGCTTTTGCGCCATATTCCTCTCTTAGTGCGCAACATTGCATACCCTCTGGATAGCTTTCCGGCTCTTCTTGTTATAAGCTTCGCGAAGGACTAGGATGTATTCCTACTGATAACGGTTCAGCACGTCGCCCCTTCTCATTCGACACGCGACACCACAATGAGGTTTGCCCTCATTTTACTCTCTGCCACGCATGTCCTTGCGAGTTTTGCAGACCAGACACCGCTCTCGTCAAACAAGAACGATGAATACTACCAGTTCAAGCGTCCTATTCGCAAAGTCGCTATCATTGGAGCAGGTGTTGGGTAAGTCAATACTGTTGCTTCATGGCGTTTTCGTCATAGCTAAAGTCCGGCGCGTTACTCTTTCATTTCTTTAGAGGTCTAATTGCACACCGTGAACTTCGTGAAGCAGGTTTTGAAGTTCATTCGTTCGAACGCGACACTGTTCCTGGAGGAAACTGGCATTACACTGATGAAGCCCCCGATGACGCGCCTGTTCCGAACCGCGACATCACCACCGGCGACTACATCCCATCTCTCCCTCCGAAAGGCGCGAAGCTTCCGTATGTCGAAGTTTATTACAATACAAAGGAGAACGCGGATAGAGCTAGGGTACATCGCGCGCCGAAGCCCATTTGGAACTCCTTGACATCGAATGCTCCTGCCGTATGTTTATTTTTCTCGTTTTCCCCTGTATTTTTCACTAACGCCTTCACCTATAGCCCATTCAGCAAATTAGAGAGCTTCCTTGGCCTGTCGGTACGGCATGGGGTGCGTTTATTTTCACCATTGTTCATTGTTCTAACTCACTTACATGTTGGCCTAGCCCTTCCAAATCGTAAACTCCAAGGCTATATTCGCGCATTCGCATCCTTCCACAACTTGAACAGCAACGACAATAACCCGAATATCTCGTATAATACGCGTGTCGAGCTTGTTGAGAAGAATTACGACGCCATGGGCGAGGAGGATGGGTGGAATCTTACTGTGAAGTCGCTCGTCAGATTGGATGGGAATTCGTTAAAGGCAATCTGGAGGAAAGAGGTACGCGATTTCTTATATCCTTTCTTGTATTTTTATTAAGTTATGGGCAGCATTTCGACGGCGTCATCGTCGCCACTGGACGATACAACGCCCCCAACATACCCAACATCGCCGGATTGAAAGAATGGGCGGAAATTTTCCCCAACCGCATCCAACATTCCCGTCAATATCGTCGCCCTGAGCAGTTCCTTGATGAGAAAGTTCTCATCGTAGGCGCGGCGGTAAGTATTTAAAATCATATATCTCGATTGATAACTGAAGAAGTTCCCAAGACTAGTGGCAGCGAAATCGCGCGCGATATCATCAAGCACGCTAAGAAAGTGTATCAATCTGTCCGTGTACGTACTCATTCATTATTCTTTTGACGCTCGCTATTAACCCCGTTTATCTCACATAGCCCGAAACCAGTATGTCCGAATAGAAATTACTACTTTTGCGAGAGCTGACCAAACCCCGAAGGTCCCATTCCTCAACGCCCCAAGGCAGACTTCCTGAAGCGCCTACCTCATAACGTCACCTTGTTTGGAGAAATCAAACAATTTCTTCCACCCACCGCAGCGTTTAATCAGGGGCGGATCGAGCTTACCAATGGAACTGTAAGTGCTGTCTCCACGCCTCTGCGTACTTTCCTATATCACTCATCATTCACTTTTCATCAATCCAGATCATCACGGGCATAGGCCGTATCATATTCGCCACAGGATTCCGTTATACGTATCCCTTCCTCCCTCAATTCCATAACTCGAAGCTTGGAGTCAATGATACAGCTCCTGCAAATGGTGTACAACCCATCGTCACCGATGGTACGCACCTACGTTCGCTGTACTTGGATGCGTTCTACATCCCAGACCCCACTTTGACGTTCATCAATGGTACATCTCATCTCAGCCCGTCGTCTTCGTAGATGACTAACCGGAATTGCGCCCCCAGCTAACTTCGGCATGCAATCCTTCACCTATTCCGAATTCTTATCGCTCGCCATTGCTAAGATTTGGTCAGGAAAAGCAGATTTCCCGAACACAGCCGAGCTATGGAGACGTTATTACGACCTGTACAGGGAACGAAAAGGGTACGGACGGCACTTCCAGTTCCTGGGTGCCATCAAGACACGAGGTAGGTGACACTTTCGCGTTGACCCGTACACCATTTTCAATTGGAAACTTTAATTTATCACGTCACGCCACGCGTGTTTCTTTCTTTAGAATCGCTTCGGTTCTTCCAGGGATGGTTGGATGATGCCGCAGTCAAATACGGTGGTAAACAGGTGCGCCTGTACTTGTAACCAATGTACACGGAGTTTACTGATCGCTTTTTTTACTCACCTTGTCTGTGTGCATAGATCGATGGTCTATCTAAAGAGTGAATCGTCCACCACGTCTGTGTTTGAGACTGTATCGCTGACATGTCCCATTACCATTCCAGCATCGACCAAATCAATGCGATCTGGACCCAGGCGCGATACAGCAGCGGAGAACAGTCCGTTATCAATGCTCTGCCCTCGGCTTCATTGACAGAGCTTGGGATTGATATCAACGGTCCGGCACTGAATGGGAGTGCGCCCGTCACGGGAACGGAGGCTTGGGCGCAGGATGCTGTGTACGATGATTACTGGTAAATGAATTTGCGACGGTTACGTCGTGTGGCGGTGGGTCCTGTGGAGTACATTACGAGTACGTCCATGCGATTTCATGAGCTTGAATACAAATTGTACAATTTCTGATACTGGGAACGCGTGTTTAAAACTCCGGAAGTCAGAATGTGTCCTAGAAAGTTGTGAATGTATAAACCAGTCATACTACGAAAGCTATTCGAAAACACTGTGAACGAACAAGATAGCGCTGTGATGCCGGAGATGATTAGAGTAGTGTCCCTTTTGATAGAGTAATTAGCTAGGATGGTAGGGAGGAATATAAGGTTGATATCATCGCGTAAGATAAATCATGAATGAACGTCGTTAGTAAGTGCACTGCACATTTCCAGATGCGCAGATGCTTTCAAGTTCAACGCGAACTTGGGTCATGCTGGGACGCTCGAACGGATCGAAAGACCAGCACCAATCCAAAAGCGCACCCACGCGTGGACCAAACGTACGCAGCGCCGCATCGGCAGGACCAGACGGCTTGACGAAATTCTGCATATCCCTCATCACCTGCGCGTCACGCGCACGGTGGGGGTAGGGAATGCGGCTGGTGAGAAGCTGCCAAAAATAAGGAGATAAGCAAGGAGATTCGCGCGTGCGCGTAAGCTGCGCATGGGAGGATGGAAAGTGACGTTGATGGAGAAGGGGTATTTTGGGACTGAGCGCGATACTAGTACTATGTACTCACTTCGAAGGCAGTGCATCCGAACGACCAGACGTCTGATGTCGGTTTCGTGGGTTCATCATCACAAGACAGTTCTGGGGCTTGCCAGCGCAGCGGGCCCACGCTGGGGTTCGACATAGTGAGCCCTGCAGGACGCCCAAGGTCTTCGACGACCTGGGAGAGACCAAAATCGCATAGGGCGGCGGTCCCATCGTCGGTGATAAGGACATTATTCTGATATTTAATAGAGACAAAGCGTCGGAATTAGAGCAACCGTGTGTATACCGAGTTACGGGATAAACGCACCCCTTTCAAATCGGCGTGAACTATAGGCGGTTGGTGGGTGTGGAGGTATTCCAGTCCACGCGCAACGTCGAGGATCTTCGAGAAGTATGGGTGGAATTTAGGTTTGAAGAAGCTATTCATGATGTGCTCACCAGCCCAAGTCTATCTGCGTTCGGGTTCTTGTTCGCAAGGTAGTCCGCGGCGCTCCCATTGGCGTACCACTGCATGACCATTGCTGGTCTACCCGACATGTGGTACGACGTTCCGAAGAGCTTGACGACATTGGGATGCTCCAGCCTATGCCATACGTATACCTCTCGATTGAGTTTCTGAAATAACGAAACTGGATATGAACGTCTGGAAAAAGAGAATAAGCGGATTCATACCTTACGAGCACGAACACCGTCTTGGTCTTTTGCTGCCAAAACGCGCAAAAGCTTGATAGCGACCTAAGAAGAAACCGGTGTTCAATGAATTTTCGATTAGATAGACGTACAAAATGTTCACTCACGGTGAGCGTCTCCTTTGCTTGTCCATCCTCGCTCGTGCGGTGCCACTCTCCCATATATATATCCGACAACCCTCCTTGAGCTACCGCAAATTGTGATGTATTCGATACATCCTTCGTGAGATCGACGACTCCAGCAATGGGTGTCGTAATTGTCGCTGGAGTTTGTGGGGACTCAGATTGCGGTGTGCTCTCTTCCTCTACAGCGGGGTCGACTTTGACAGGCGTGTGTGGGATGGAAAGCCGTAAAGGAGCAGAACGTCGGCGTACCACTCTACACGCATCGTCCGAAAGATAGGCGTTCACTGGGCGCTTTTCCTCCAAGGTGAGTGATCGGATGTCCATCATCGTGTTTGATCTTCGCCGTCCGTGGCAAGCAATTTGAGCGGGATTAAGGAGAGTGGGGGTGGGGTGATCATCGCTCTCCTCCGCTTCATCGATGTGTATTTTGGGAATCATCCCTTCGACGAAGCAAGATGTTACGCCGTAAGGTCCTGAGGTGTCCCACCACTTGCCTCAACAAGGTGAAGGGTAGAGGAGTGGGCTAGCGAAGTGAGCGAGAGTGAGAGCCGTAATTAATAGTAAGGCAATATATCCCCGTACACGCTGCCATGTTCAGTTACAATTTTAGCTGTACGGACTTCCCATAGAGACACGCACTGCCAACTTGAACTCGAGCGTGACGCCTCACAGCCCCGCAGCCATGGAATCGCACACCTTTGCGCTTGTTACCGAAGCTCTCATGTCAGAACCGACGTCAACGGATACCCGCACTCGGATAGATCATAGGCCATAAGCGAGCGAATGGTGACTTGGCGAGATGGGTATCTGAAAGTAAGCACGTTTTCGATTAATAGTTACAACGATCCACCAGTACTTCAGCCAATTCGAGAACCAAAAAACATCGAATTTTCTCTTAGACTCGTGTTTGTTTACAAAAGTGACTCGCTAATTCGACTCTTGAATCTACAAGTACGAGATATATTGCCTTCTCAGGATCTAATTATTATAATTTCTGACGCTGTGAAACGTCGCTGATTCGGTGCACCAATTCAAGTGCATAAGTGGGAAAGCGGTTATGTAGAATCATGATTACTTGAATAAAGAGTATTCCAACTCGGAACAAGCATAACTTCTCTAGAGACGATTTCGGTCCACTTTGATATAGGTCAGTGCCATCGCTTACGACCACTTACGACCTCTGATAACTTTCCTTCAGGCAGATATCGTGATTTAGAACCACAGCCACTACGCTCTGCCATCCAACACAACAAGCTTCCACATTTAAAGAGAATTATCATCCGTGTGAAGCTATGCACCTCGGCGTGGACTGTACAATTGCCCTTGCGCCAAACAGAATATGTCATCGACACACTGCGTGCCATGAACTGCGATATTGAAATACGCTTCCATATTCATATTGAAGAGCCCCAACCGCTCGATTAGCAACGCCATGGTCCTGCTACAATTCTGAAGTTCTTCAACTACTCTCTATTCGACCACTTCCTTTACAGATACTCGACAGAATTATTTAGGAAACTAACTATCCACATGGAAATATTCAAAGTTCATAATACCCACCTCCCATTTGACTACTTCGACGAGGAGGTTTGTGGGCAGGACGCTTGGGTTTCTTCTGCGAAGCATTTCGCCAAATGTATGGGGGAAGCCCAGGACGGAACCTATCCCAGTTACGCAATCCGAACGTGGTGTCAAGTCGACCGGAGAGGACATCTGCAAAATATCATTATTTATCGGAAGCATACCAAATATTTCTTGAATGTGGTTAGGAACAAATACGGTACACATTTTGGAACCACTTGATTTTCTACGTACGCCTATGTATAAAATATCGAAACATTTTATGCCGATCCGTGATGCTTTCCGCTTAAAACGGCCACAGAACAGACTACGAGTAAGTCAAAGCAACGGAAACGTGAGATATGGCTTTCATCACAGTAGTAAGCCGCTGAGTACGGGCGATTCTGATTGAGCCACGACATGACCCGACTCAAGAAGAGACACTAAGGAATTAAATTTAATGAAAAGGTAACTCGACTACGTATTTTACATAGCAAGGGCGTCATTTGGGCACCATTTTGGTCGAATCACTCCAAACGCAAGATATCGTATGCATCCGGTACGGCCCAAAGGATAGAGTGGCGAGCAATTAGCCTATCACCCTTTTAGAAGGTGCCAGTGTAATAACCGATTTGAACACGAGGAGCAATAATACTTATAAAAGAAGTACACCCTAAAAATTATCAATCCACGTTTTACAGGGCTGAACGCATTGCAACTCCAAATTCAGTCCAGTCCGACGTAAGGGTCGAGTATATGAGCGACTGAGTGTCGTCACGTAGTAATAGTTTGAACGCTCACTGAGTTTCAAGGAGAAAAACAGGGACATTCGGCCACAAGTGAACCAGCGAGGCATATAAATTTCTCACCCACATCATAATCCGAAGGCTTGAAAGTACTAATCAACCAATTGTATTACCTCCCGAGACGATGAGGTCTATTATGGAAATTTGGAGCTTTTGGCTAGAGCCTAAGTATGCGGGAAGAGTTGTAAATGCATGGCGCTCTGATAACGCTTGAACGAATTGAGATGCCTATGTTATTTATTCAGATTTCGGTCGAGAAGAACCGTCGCTGACCTCCATCTCCCTGAGTTAACATAAGCACCGGAAGTGAAGCTGGAAATATCTCTGACCTAATGGGCGGTGGTTTTGAAATCAAATTCGCTTTTCATTCTAACGCTCTGTCCATGCTCCGACCCATTTTCCGAATTGGTGGATGAGTTCCTATTTGTGACGGACTTTGTGTTTGAATACTTACAGCATCATAGTGAACTTAGAGCCCACCCTATGGTTGACCTCCGCGAGGTCGCGACTGAAGGTGATAAAAATACCCTCTCCTCATCGCTATAAAAACCATACGCATCTCAGCGACTTCACATCCACCTCCAAATCACAAAATGGATACGCCACCTTGTTCGAACTGTACGCATGGACACAACGCGCACTCATTACACCCATGTGCGTGCCCCAACGACCGTCCTCCCTCGGACCCAATGCACATGTGCACCTCCGCCTTCCACGAAATGTGGTGTTATATTTGCATGCGTTACTGTCGCCGCTGCAAGCGCGCAGCTCACCCAAAGAAGACGGACTCGTACAACAGATCCCCTTTGCGTTCGAAAGCGTATGTGTTTGCCTTTTTACACATTAGCATCACTGACTCCATCGTGGCGCAGATAATTATGAACGCTCACTCTTACAGCGCTCTCCTGGTTGTTCGCCCCTGGTCAGTAGCAGCGCGTGTCGTCGGTTTTCGTATCGGTCGTGATATATGAGGGTTGAGGGCGGGACGTGGACAGGCTTGAGGCTGATCGTAGTGCTTGTCGTTCATAGTGCATTGTACATACGACTCGCATCACAATGCTCAGCTGAGTTACAAATCAGGGCATGGAGGGAAAAAGGGAGAGATGGCCATCATCCCGAAGTGCTTCGATAGGACTGACATAGAGTAAAAGATCTGGACCACGACAGTATGATCGGTAGCGAGGGGTCGAAACCCTAAGTAGTAGAGTGTGCGAACAGAGAGGTTAATGACAAAGTATGAAGAATCAGTAGATACGCTTCTAAATCCCAGAAGTTGGAAACAAGCACAGAACGGGACAAATCTACCTCAGTATCGTACGAGAGACCAGAGACCGAGCTCAAGAAGCATGCTTTGAAGAGGATCGAAAATAGTACATAATATGACGTTATTTTTCATCAACAAATCGAGCTTCCTACCCTCTAGTTTTACTACGTAAACTCGCCTAAATATGTAGTTTTGTTGTGTAGTTCCATCAAAATCTTGATCGCACGGCTAGATTCAATTGATATGTTTATTTGGTTCCTACTTTTGATGCGTGCTACTTCCTACTTCCTGTTCTCTGCTTTCGCGAGAAAAATTTCACCAAGTCTCCGCCGCGTATGACGACATATGCAGGGATGAACATGTGAATATCACTTAAATACTCATAATATAATCAAAGCGGCCTTTTGATTGGTTGAAGGCATACAAAATCTCCAGTTGTGACACGGACTTTGCCATCATTTGGATGCAGCGTGATCAGCCGACTTATCTTATCTTCATTGATTCATGGGACTTAGAGAAATTTCAATAGAAATTAAATTAAATTGCCAACAAAACAGTAGGACAAGGTAAATTAAAAGCAGAGTGCAGAGGGTAGGATGATAAACAAGGAACATATGAAGCAGAAAGCAGGAAGCAGGAAGCAGGAAGCAGAAAGTAGGATGTAGGATGTAGAAATACGAACAAATAAACAAAGAATTGATGGATTTAGAAATCAGGACTTGCCAAATCGGCGAAACCAGAACCGGAATGCACGTTTTTTAAGAGAACTGGAATATTTGATGAAAAATAAACTCATAAGTAGTACATTCGTACATCAACGGCAGTACGCAGTCAGACAGAACCGATGTCCAGAAAATATGGACCACCTTAATTCCAAGCCAGTTGTGCACATTTAGGCATCAAATACCTCCCAGAGCGTCCTTGCAGTTGATATATCGCATGTCATGCATTTCAGCGAAGACAGGTACTGTAAGCCTGGTGCGGCTTACGACACGACATGTCCTCACGGACATTTCCGAAACCTTATTCCTTTCGTACACAGAACTCATGTCGCGCGTAGATTAGATTTCTCCATTCTTTCGTTCACGTACCTTTTCGTCGTCTTGTATCTCTCCTCGTTCTCGAGAATACAACGTGGTCCTGTCAACTTGTGGTCCGACGTTCCCAGTGAGCCTGAGCTAGCGGCAGGCTTACAGGTACTATGACCATGAAAGTTGATGTGAATCTTGATTGTTCATCTTTGTTGAATATGAGTTATATTGCTTGAAAAACAGCAGAGAACACTCACCCAGATCTCCTACTCTGAAATATCTGGTGTCGCCTCACACCTTGCTGCTGCGAAGAGTCTGAGGAACGAAAACGGAGCAAAACGATTTGGATTACTCGTTATTTGGCAAAAACCAGAAAGACAAATAAGTCCCGGGATGCTCGGCACTCGCCGCAACATCTCGGCCCGCGGTGCGTTGTTATGACACCATTGGGAGAACAGGCGTCCTCGATGTCGAGAAAGAGTCAATTAGGCGAGGACAGTCGTTGACTGATGACGAGGAACGCTGGAAAGAGACAGGCTTAAACGGAGGGTTTCAATTGAGTGAGTTTATGTTAAGTGGTGTCGGATCTGCAGTCGCACGTTACTGTAGCATTTCGACCAAGTGTTCAGTCATATGTCATTTTGGCTCGTGAACTGAACACTTGGTCCAAATGTCACCGGTCATTTTGAGCTGTGAACACCCCCGTTTTAGCAAGGTGTCATAAAAATATTACGCCTTCATCATTGAATTAGCCACAATATAGCATTTTTACTAGATTTGCACCGGAAAGCACTGGATTTTTGGATCCTGACTACCGCTTTGTCTGAAATCTCAGAGAAAAATTTCGCGCTTTGGCTCACTGTGAACACCTATTCAGTTCAGTCATATGTCATTCCTGTCTATGAACATTACTTCCAGTGAACACTTGGTCGAAATGCTACAGTATCGTCAATAGCCGCATCTTCGAAACTAGCAAACCAAATGACTTGTTTTAGCGGGCCATCGCTTCGCGTGGCAGTACTCGGCCTTCTGATTTTTTTTTTTTGATAAGTGCCTTGCAAGTATTTAATTTGATTGATTTTGTAATCTAAAATTTCTCCTATTACACTTTTGCAAGGCCGCAACGAGTGCAGCAGAACCCACTACAACACTTCTTAAAGTAATTTCAGTATAAGATAATAATTTACCTACAATGCTATGGTGTCGATGAACAGTGAAGATAAGCAACATAGCAGTGTACGAGGAGAATAGACTCTTGCAGATTTTTTCTTAGACTAACCTTATTTTCATTGTTGGAAACAATATTCTCGCTCTGCAGAACATGCGAGTGATCTTGCAAACAATGCCGATGATTTTGGATACTGCTAAAATGTCAGACAAATTCAATTCACGGAACAACTGTATTACTCGCCAGCGACGCGAGGTCGAGGCAACATCGCGTATGATCTCCAATGAGAACGGTCTCGCAGCTGTTTTGAGGCGATGGGATTGAGTTTCGATTGCAAATATGAGGCCACCCCAAACCTCGCATCTCCACAGTTATGAATATATTGTTTTTCGTCCACTTAGACATTATTCTGGGGGCCTTGTCATTTCTGCATGTTGCTCTTGCATGCTGTTGTCGTCATCACATGCCATTGTCGCGGACAAAGGCGCGCCAGGGACCGGATCACTAGTGGCCCAGGGTAAGATGCAAGCGTAGAAAGACTCACTGCAGATGCATGGTGCTTCGTTGTGATGACCTGGTGGCATGAATGGGCGTGCCGTGCACCTGTAAGGAGAGCAGGAAACAGCAGATGCCATGTGGATGCAGAGCAGTGATGAGGTGGCAGATCGACATCGTCATTGTGAAAAAAACTGTATAGTGATGCGCACGGGTTTTGTCCAAGGATACGACGAGTGTGGGTACGGGTGAAGAATGTCAGACCCTCACCGAACCCGTACCTGTAGGCAGAGGGTCTGCGGGTATGCTGTTGCTCCAAATCTTGCGTCTCCACGACACAAAACAATACAGAGGTACTGTTTTTTGTACGTCTAGACGGTATTTTTGGAGGCACACAAATAGAATAATGTGGCATTTAGAGCGCTAGAGCACCACCACTCGCGCAGGAGTCATAGGACGGGATGTGGTGGAGCGGGTGGTGTGAGTGGTGCATGTCGAGGCAGGCTGATACGGCGCTCGACGTGCAATATTGCTGGATTGGCAACACTACGCCCTATACAAGGCGGCGATAGCGGATGGGAGTGTCATGAAGAAACGAGGGAGCGTGCACAGACGTAACACACACTTATATGAGCCGACGGGGTGTTGGAAGTGGCGGCGTGAATCTAGCAGTAAGGTAGCGGGGATGCCACTAGCGCATGGCATTGCTGTAAGAATTGGGAGGGGATGTGAGCAAGGGGTGCAGATCAGCGGGCGCAGGGGGGCGTACCTGGTGGGTCTCCCACTCCCGGGTCTCCCCTTGTTTCCTATATCTTTGCTATATCCCTCCATCCGTTATTGTTGCGCGTGAGCCGGTCCATAATGCTGTCGAGAGGGGAGGGGCGACGCAGGACGACGTGGTTTGAGTTTGAAAGTCAACCAGACGCGGATTGATGTCACGGCCTGTCATGCCGATGGTAAACCCGTAAAGTTGTGCCCATGGGCACAACCTACATAGCCACAAGAGTTAAAAATAGGATCTCTAGACCGGGCCATTTGATTAGTCAGTTGTCTGGAGTCTGGACTATAATGGCCAGCCAATCAGAGGGCGAGTATGCCATCAATTGATGGGGACCAAAAACATTTCAGACATCTGAATTTTGGCTCGTCTGTAAGAGTAAAAGGAACTCATCTTTACTGCGTAAAGCCTCGTAACTCATCTTTACTGCGTAAAGCCTCGTAATATCTTACTTTCCTAGCCCGTTTGAGAACATGGTGGTCAATCCTGCGCAAACATACGTCTGCTAGAATATTCCTCGATCAGCCGAACCACTCATGACTACCGCGTACTACCCGCATCCTCGTGGGCCAGAGGTCTAATCTACGAGCAGCGTAAGAGCGGCATCGAACATGTATACGGGTGAATAACTTCCCTAATTATAGGAGACCGGTTACGCTAATTATAAGGCACAGGATAGGTGACAACATTAGCTCTCGTATTTGAAGACGACACGTATACTCGTACATCTCTGGTTGATGAATGGCGATCCACGAAATTGCGCGGTAAGCTCTTGAGAAAGGTACGAATGAATGGAAAAACCAATAGCACGACAAACAGTATGCTTGTAATAATCTCGATCACAAAATTGGAACACTGACGATGCCGTTAAACTAAATCCACGCGCTGATGGGTTTCTGGGGTATCATCGTACAACCCCTCGAACGTGGAAAGGCAGAGCCCAGAGGTTTCGAATAAAAGTTTCAAACCCCCAACCTCGCACTCGAGGCTGAAAAAACGTATAGATCACTGCGTCCGAACACGCGCTCTCAGGATCAAATTCTCCTCAAATTATGGTCGACAAACCATCACTGTTTGTCCGGGTTCAATAAGAATACAATGCCCAGCTCGCCAATCACAGTTAATCCGCGTGCCCGAGGCGTCATTGTTTTGCGTGGAAACAAAGACCCTGAAAGATTGGTTCAAGTTTGAGTCAGACTCAGTCGCATCATATTTGAATCCAAAGTGATGTGTATCTAACACGCGTTCTCCACTCTCCCTCCATACAGGGATCCTCCATTTAGGCCTCAACGTTACCTCGCTTTTGCACGTTCTGTTTCTGTCCTCCAAAGAACAAACGTCGCCTTTCGAAAGTCACTAGTCAACGCTCGATCATATCTTATTCCTCTCTCGCACATGCTCTCAACGAGCGCCTTATGAGGTTTCCTCCTGGGCGATCCATGTCACTCGCCCCAGCTCCTCAACCTTTAACTCAGCACTCCATCCCGCAGACGAATGCAATATCGGGGTCCACGCTGAATACAAGGGATTACCAAGAATATCCGCAGAGCACTTCCTCGTCGACTTCGGCATCGAACTTGTCAGAAGGTAAGTTGATCGATTCCATCTCATCATCGAGCTGGAACAATGATTAACCAACTCTTTGAATGCAGACTTTACATCCTTTCCCAGTGCTCATTGTTATCGTGTCTTGCGCCACTCATCCAAGCCACGATGAGTGATCACGGCCCAATAGGCCGTTTGGCATCGAGAGCCATTGCGCTAGTTCAGCTACCTGGCCACCCCTGTGTAAATTCAAGCCATCCGAGTGAGTTTCATGGTCGTGCTACTTAAAAAACAAGCGACTCACCAAGCACAGCGCCTAGCATCCCTCCTTTCACGAGCATGAACGGGAACGAATGACCCTCTCAGCTCTTCCAACCACTCTCCTGTAACGAATCTCAAGCTCAACCGGAACCTCATCAATATCCCTCCACAGCGAGATTATCGAACATAGGGATAGACTACTATCCAGGTGAGTAGCCCACGCAGCTTCAAAACCTATATAAGCTAACGAAATCAGAAGATTCATATAGCATCAGAACAAGGATCACATCATTTGAAACAGGCACTTACAACGACGTAGACGAGTATGGTTATGACTCAGGTCATTACCCACTATACTCCCAACACTCCAATCCAACATTCGTTCGATCCGCGATCGTCACTGATACGACATGCCTCTCCGTGATTTCAAGTATATTGACCATCGCTCGAACACCGATCGACGTTGATCGCTGATATTTTCCCTCAGCGCAGATGACAAAAGAACCCCTTCATCTTCATCATCCTCCATTTTTGACAATTATTACGACGAATATCTGAAAGGAATCACGTACGGCGAAGAACAGCGGCCATTGACATCTTGCGGTAAGCCCTATGAAGAGTGTCAGTGGATCGAAAAGTTGATAAGCACACAGCACGCACCATGCAGGCACCAAAAAACCGTCGCGGTCCATATCCGGTGAGTTCATGCGCTAGCAAGAGTGAGTTTTAAGTCATGATAAGAGACTTTATACTGAATTAATCATCAACCGCAGCCCAGCGCTCCATACATAACAGCAATCCTCGAGAGAGGGTTGCTCCGAATAAATTCACATTTGGCTTCGGCCACGAAACCGGCCAGATGGCCAGCTCCAGCTTTACGATGAAAACTGTCGAGGGAAATCCTGCAAAGCAGCGAACCATATCCGCTGATCACAAGGATTCAAATCCAAAGTAGGTTATCGAGCGACTCCTCTCTCGGATGTGCCAGCTCATGATAGGTATTTCTGCGCAGTGTGGTGGGATCGGTAGCATGGCAGTGGGGGCACATTCTAGGATGGAGAGAATACTGGATGGACTCCAAATACCAGAAGCGAGCGCGCAAGACTTTATCGAAGCGCGATTACGGAATACATTCCGTGGGGCAGACTTTAGAGTCAATCACCAAACGCCGTGTGAGCTAGCCCATTCCGCAAGCGCCTCCGAGTACACTTCGTCGCAGCCAATGACAGCGCTCTCGTCACACGTTGCAGCGCCTTCAGATCTTCCCAGTAATTCAGTTCCAAGAGCGCGCTCATCGTTCTAGAGGCATGGGCAATTACTAACCTCCTTCGTGGCATCATTTCTGGCCTATATTTCCTTTTGCTGATACAATCAAACACCCAGATCGACGCCGTGCATCCAGATCACCCCTTCCTCCTTGCTGTCCTCGAATAGTCTAAGGCCCACCCGACCTACTATACTCGACGAAGAGACGATGTGGGTATATAAAGAGTGTTTTGTGCCGTCAAGAGGGAGGACAGGGAGATGTAGATGGGTTATCGATTGAAGAAAAGGCAGACGCCTCGGGGACCGGGGATGGAAAATTCACCGGATATTTCCGGGTACTGTGAGAACGTCTATTTATACTTTCGCTGCGGTCATGTCTCGTTCATTCCGACTTCGTACAGTACTGATGTTTCTTTTTTTCGAGTCCTGATAATGGTTTTGTAATTTCGGATAATTTCATTTTGTCATTCTCATATTTAATTTTGTTCCGACCGTCATATCAAAGCGACTGATCATATATACCTGATATTCAGAATCATTCTTCAAAGCTTCACAATGCAAAAGGTCGTAAAAATGATGACCAGCACCCTTTACGAGGCAGATTAAACGCAAGGACGGATATATATTTTTCGCAAAAACTGCAGACAGACTGACTATAGACCGCATTATGACTTCTAAAGCTACCATGAAACTCCTCAGACCGTCATCCTCAAGATTAGTTGATGATCAATCGATCACCCATGCGTACATTTCTCGTCTCCTCCTGTCGTTCATTGTGCATATTCACAATCAAAAGTAAAAACTCGACTTAATCCACAGATTTAAATCCCAGGCTTCTACTGGAGCTCAAAATTATAGAGTACATATCAACATCCACTGACTTCATAAAATCACCGCGTACTGAAGTTAACTATCCCTCTATCTAGAATCAATATAGAAAACAGACGCAAAGATTTAGTCCGTCAACCGAGATTATGATGGGAGCGGGATCAGGAGAAAAACCTGTAGAGTGGCCAAAACACCATTGTTCTCAATCCAGACAAAGACCTCCTAGCCGACATTTAACTCCATGATTGAGGGTAGACAATGAGGTCTTTGGCACGATGATCTCTTCTAAACTTCGTATAAAGTGATACTCGCGTCTGTGTTCGACCGAGTGGGCTCCTGATCGCATAACACAACGAAGAAAACGTCTCTTCCGTGGCATATACATACGGGACGTCCATATTATCAACAAAATCTTCTTAGTTGCATGTCAACGTACAAAGGGCTTCTATAACAACTGCCACTTCGCGGGGAAACAATAGAGAATTTTTCCCTTTGAAGTACATTCTGACCAGATTACAAACAATCATTCACGAAACACACCCTCGCCACTGATCAACACAGTTTATTATTTAAACACCCACTCTGGTCACTAAGCCCACACATTCCATAGATATTCACCAACTTCATATCACCTACCATGCATCCATCATCCACATCTGTCGAGAACGAAACGCTCTTTCTATCATCCACTAAATCCTCGGTTTCTCGCAAATGCTCTCGACGAGCGACTCATAGCTGAGTATGCCACGCGTATATACCACACGCTTCACGTGCACAACCCTTCCATCCGTACTCACACAGACAACAGGCACACTGGACGGCGATGAATCCTCCTGTACGTGGCTTTTCAGCAACTCGGCGAGTGGCGTTTGCGACTTTGTATAAGCCTTGTTTTCAGGTAAGCTTGTGCGTTGCCAAAAAGGTCTCTGAAATTTGCTGATCAACTTCTATGCACAGGCGAGGTATCCTTCAAGAGGGTGGACTATGTTTTTGCCCATGCGATCGGCTCTACTCGGCTGTCGGCGACACGCCATTTGTGTCGTTTGAAGCATCATTCCCCGAGTGAGCATCACTTTGGGCGAGGAAGGGATGTCTAATCGAGCCACACCTCTTTCAAATCAACAACAATAATTACAACTACAATTTTCCCTGCGATCAGCTTCAATGAGAGTCGACCTTCGCTCGGTATCCCATCCTAGAGAGCAGCATTAGAGATACATATCTGGTTCTATGTACGATTATGTAACTTATTGCGTCGTAAACTCGCCATATTTGAGCTCTCTCAATAATACATTTTGATCTTCATCAATCTTTTTTGAATATGTTTAAGAGTGGTATGAACAAAAATGCAGAAAATTTTTCGATGCGTCTAACAAGCGGCATTGTCTAGTGCGAAAGGTTCACACCAAAATATCTTGCCTCGTGTCACTGTCTCAGCTTGCAGGTGCACGTGGAATCGTTACAGTTGAAGCGCCCACTTATCATCTTGAACACCCATCTCTATCTTTCAATCGATGGATCCCCCATCCAATCCTCCAGGGCAAACGATGTCCGTACTCTGTAAGTATATAATTCTCACTACGCTCGTGTACTCATAACCACATATTCGCATCAGTCTACGAAGACGACGCCGATGCCACATTCGTTTCATCAGACAACATCTTGTTCAAGATCCACTCGGCATCTCTGAATGTATGTACTAGCAGAGGCTTAGCTCGGGAGTCTCAAGATACGCCAATCGAATCCGATCCAATCCAATTGCAGGAACCCGCGGATGTCCTCGAAATACTCTTCCAGTTCATCGAGCCACCGCCTGCGTCGCGAAATTACAAGCACCCATCCATCTTCACTCTAAGCCCGGAACTCTTCTTTGGTGTTGCGGGGGCAGCTGAGAAATACGTAGTCTACGGGGCAACGGATATCTGTTCCGTCCGGATGGAGTTCGTATCTCTTTTGTTTGCATTATGTCATAGGAGCTTGATATCTTCTCTCTCCAGACAGCTCCTGCCCGAGTACCCATGCGAAGTGTTGAATCATTGCATTCTTCACGGGCATACCGATCTAGGAGATAGGGCTGCAGTGAAAGCACTGAAGTGCACCCCCGACTCGGATGAAGCCGCCAGAATATTTACAGCGCCTGGCCTTTTACATCGATATGTGCGTAGATGTGTATTCAAACCTACTATGGTCTTATTAAAACTTTTCTTCTAGAGAATTTACTATCAAAAATGTTGCGTTGCTGGCCAGAGGGCAGCTGCAGCGATCTCTACAGGGGATTGTACTCGTATTCTTGCAAGGTATAAAGCATATCGCATGCAGCTCGATGAAAATCCAGGCTCTATCGATCAGATACCTAGTTTCCCCAGTATTGCCTGCACCTGGCTTCCCTCGTCGCCTTGCTCTTGTGCGGATAATTCACCTACCAACTCTACTAAATTCAGGATAGCCAAGCAAATGATTCCCAAATTTAGCGCTATACCGTAAAAGTGATGTAGGAATCGATACTGCAATAGATCCGAAATACAATATAACGACTATATGTGGTGCGCGAAACGAAATTGTCTGATCAATAATAGGAGTGCGAGACAGCTAGATGGAACAGGAAAAGAGTAATATAAAGGAGCGTCATATCAACACATAGTGTCGCGAGAGACGCGAGGGACATTGAGTGCGGGATTAGTAGAAATCAGCGTGGAAAATGTAGAGAACAATAATGGCGCAGGTGTAGAGCGAAGAGGCGCAACCCAAGTTCAACGAAGGCAAAGCTCCAGTATCTAGACGCCGGATAAGTAAAGAGCGCAAGAAAATGGCGTGAGTGACGCAGTATCCGAGTCACATTCCAATCAAAACCTTGGAGACTGGATAGAAACCATACCGCCAGCGAAAAGATATCGGAGGCGACGCTAGTGTTTGCTTCAGTGATATGACAGAGAAAATCCCTGGAAATATATGCCTCATATCGTAACCAAACACCCGCCGAGTAGAGGGAATCGTCGACCGAGGATTCTAGCGGAACTGGGACAGCCTGGCGTGTCCAATGAGTAGACCAAAAAGACGCATATAAGAAGCTACGTTAGCCGTCTCGGGGACCTTGGGGGACCTAGCGCAGAGCTACGGGGAAATAAAGTCTGGAGGACAAAGCGATTGAGAAGAGATAGGGCCAACTAGAGATGAAATTGATACACGAACGGCGCACTCACGATGGGATCCAAAAGAAAGACCGCCTAAGCCAAGGCCCAGCGCCCTGCTCATGTTTTCATGCGTTCTAACGTCAGCCACACCGAGTTAGAGCATTCAGTTCCCACCTAGCGTTCTGCGCCGTTCCGTCTACACTGGAGCCCATTCGGCGTCTCGAGATTGGATATCTGAACCGTCCGTGGAATCGTCGTCGCTTATGGCAAGCCGTGCACGGCGACACTCGAAGAGTGAGCCCAAGGTTGGGAGTCGATCTACGTGGCATTTCCTATAAGAGTTACAGCTTCTACGTGTTTGAGAAACCATTTCAGAATGCGCATGGAAAAGAGTTGGGATTGAGAGAAATCGAAGTCGAGGGGCACCGATCATTGTCAATTACTATTTGGCTACCGTAGTAAGAACAAACAATGCTCATGCCGCACGGCACTTGCGCTGCACTTAAGTATGATTTCGCTTTAGAGTTACAGAATCAATACACTTATAGGTATGTAGAAATTAGTGTGGGAAATTTAGAGAACCAATGGCGCAGGCGCGGAAAAGGACAAGAACGAAGCTGGAATGAAGGGGAAGGCAGGCTTCAACTGGACGCATCACATCCTTGGAAAATCCGCCTCCCCATCTTTCCTCACTCAATTTAACTGAATTCAGACGTTAATTCTCTCTCCTAAGCTTGTGCGCTCAACGTTCGTTTGCTGCACTAGAAAGTTGTAGAAACTTAAAAGCTGATGTTACATTGGGAAGACGACGATGATGTAACATTCATTTCATTTACTAATACAATGTATATACTACTCCCCTTTTGAATTCATCACATCTCTAATTACCTGATCGATCAGAACGCCATATTAAAAGGGAATATCACTGAATTTCGGTATTGCTGTTTTCAAAGCGGCAATGTGCTGGTTGACACCGACAGTATCAATGTAATCATGTGCGCAATTTCGGAAGCCGTTTCCATGTATTGTACAAGAGAAACCGGTTTCTGGGGTAGGCAGAATTGGAAGTTGGTCGATGGACACCGGGTTAAGATCCAACTGCAATCGATACGCCTTATACGCCACGGCGGTACGAAGACAATCAGACTGGGAAGCCAAAAATGCGGCTGCTTTCTTGCCCGCTTCGCACCACCTTTGATTGTAGACTAACTGGAAAAACTTTTCAATACAAAGGAACTAAAAAGATGAGAATGTAATACACACGTATCGAAGCAATGCACCTGGCGCAGTAAGCTTCACAGTTACTTCTTCAACAGGATATGAAAGCGCGTGTTGGGCAGCTTGATTGGCTAACTCTGAATATCCGTGCAGACTACAGTGATTCAGTACATCGACTGGGTAATCGGATACGATTTGTCTACGCTCGTCGTAGAATATTAGACGTTTTGTACAACGCGGGAAAAGGCTTCGACGCACTTCATACGGTCAAGACAAACTCGTGTTGCACCATAAACCACGTACTTTTCGGCCGCCTCCGCTACTTTGAAAAAGAGGGACGGGGATAAGTCGAAGACTGATGGATGTTTGTGATCGCGGGCACGGGTCGGTGGCTCGATGAATTGAAAAATTATCTCGAGGACATCAGCAGATTCTTGAAGCTGGATTTTGTCGTCTCCTGCAGCTGCAGTATTCAATTGATCCCGTGCAAAACCCCTACTTGTACATAAATTCAGGTACGCCAAATAGATCTTAAACTCCACTCCGTCTGATGACAAGAATTTGACGTCCGCATCGTCATCGCAAACTAGAGTGATAGGTCATCATATAAGAATGACATTATGATCAAAGTGACACATATACGTGCAGCTTGCGGACATCCTGCGGGTATTAGTGCTGACGGGGGCCATTGAGGGAGAGATGGAAGTGAGTGTCTGAGCAACGATAGATGGGCGCTTAAATGATTCCTTGATAAATCTAATCAGACTTCACGTGCCTCGAGTAGCGTGTCGAAATATTAAGCCACGATGTGTGCACGACCCATCGATATTTTCCAATCTAGGCCAAAAATCAAACCCGTGACGCATAACCTCCGAATAGAGGCAGGCGGTGAAGAAACATGAAATTGTGTATAACTTCAATAATTCCCCACCCATGAGACGTACAGCCAGAAAACAGTCGACAATGTTCCGTCACATGTTCCACTGTCATCCAGTCGTGCAAAGAACCGGGGAATTAGTGAATGGTACATTTCGACGCTAAACCCAGCTGTCGCACATTTGCCTCGTGCCCTGATTCAACGAGTAAAAAACGACCACATACATAATCTGCGTATACTGAGCTTAGGCTTGTCAAAGAATTTTATTCATATCACCTCCTATTCAACCTCTGGGCGAGCCTCATCTATATATTCGACTATAATACATCTACCCCCATAATGCGCCAAGAAACATGATCAACAATTCCTCTGGTTCCGGTGTGGTAATTCAAGAGAGTTGAGACGATTCATCTCTGATAGCGTAGCATCGCATATTGTCGAACTTGAACCGAATCAAGGGCTCGGAGCTATAAGTGATGAATAAGAGTGAACAAAGCCGCACCAGACACAAGAGAGACGACGCACAGTGAGATGAGAAGGGAAAAGGGAAAGGGCCCACATGAACTCTTATACCATAAAGTCAGGTGACATCCCGCACGTCATTCACAAGGAAGGATGTTCAATTCGAATTGTACCAATACAGCTATCACAAAATTGGGAGAAGAGGGTGCAAGTGGAAGGAGCCCTATAGACAGCAGAGAAAGTCAGAGAGAACTGAAGGACAAGGATCAGATCACAGAAATTTCCGAAATGAGAATGAAACACGAGGACCTCACAAAAAAGTACTAGAGGAACCAGGAGGACATGTCGAAATGAGAAGAGATGGAGCCAACCAGAGATGAAGTTGGTACACAAACGCGACACTCGCGATATGTCCTAGCACCCTGCTCAAACATTCATGTGTTCGAGTGCCATCCACACGAGTTAGAGCACTCAGCGCCCAACTAGCGTACTACACCGATATTCCGTCTATGTTAGAGCCTATTTGGTATCTTGATTAGTGGTCGGCACGGGTGGTACGGTGGGCACGGGTTAGGTATTCCTGACCCTCGCCAAACCCGTACCCGCTGATGGGTACGGGAAGCTGCGGGTATGTCAACCAGCCGACACGGCGCGTCTCTACGCCGCAGCCCCCGTGGTTGACGCGGCAGCGCGCATGGAACTTGCAAGCTAGGAGGAACGCAGTAGGTGAGAAGTGCGTAGGTGGGGGTAGACAAAGAGGAGGCGACGTTTGGCTAAGAGGCGGGAGCCAGCATCAAACGCACCGCTCCATCATGATGACGCGGCAGCGCGGATGAGGGCACCGACGACGGACATGACACATCGCGGACAGAAAGGGCGAGGTGACGTTAATACTGCACGATGCCACGGGCAGGCGGTGGGTGATATGTGGGGTGGGCGTGATGCGACGAGACACGATACGACGCTGGGGTAGGGGCGGTGGAATCCTCCATTCGTGCTGTAAGTAGACGGGCGGTTAGCGGGGGCAAAACGGAGGGCGCAGTCTGCGCACCTGCAGGATCCCCCTTTCTTTCCTATAACCCTTAAAGCTTAAAGCTTAATCCGTCATCGTCGTACACGAGCGAGCCCACATCCCTGTCGAGAAGGCGGGCAGAGGAGAATGGATGTGGTTTGAGCGATAAAATCAACCGTGAGACAACCGTGAGACGTGCACTGATGTCACGGGCCGCCATACCGCTGGGCAAACCCACGACCTTCTGCCGATCTGCCGAACCCCCATAACCCAGGTCAGGATTCTATCCACAGTTACCTATTTTACGTGTTTGAGAAACCAGACCAGAAACTTGTCACATGGAAATGAGAGGGCAATGGGGCAAAGTTGAGATTGCGGAACAATCAAAGGAATCGTTTCTATTTAGCTACCGTAGTGAAAGCAAACATTGCGCATGCCGCGCGGCATAATTATGCGCGATAACATCAACATCTCGGATCATCCAACATGATGCACTTGAGGCGATGAATCTGTGACTTAAGTTTCCACTGATCTGCCTATGAAACAATACGCACCAAGACCGGATTTCAGCCTGGTCGAATAGAACACAGAACCTGAAGGTCGTAGCAATAGGGGCGCTGTATGCGATCGGCGGAGACTGGGATTTTAGTAGAATCATTGTAGGCGCCGGAGACAACCGTACCCTTTGTGGAGCTATAGAAGAGGATTAGGTATGTATATTATACTACTACGCCTTAACAGAACTGACAAGAGCAGGCATTGGCCATGGAAAGCCAGTCATGACGCCTACACTCATGCGCCGTAAGCCGTTCCTGTGGATCCAAACGAAGACAACTTTTGATAAAAGCGACAGCTGGGCCCACGCCGTCTTTATGCAGTGCAAGCGCAAGACCCGCCTCAATAGAAGTGAAATCATCGCTAGCTGCATCGGTATACTCCTTCATGTTTCCATCGCTGAGCCAGGAATTAGGGACCTCATCTTCCAACACAGCATGCATGGTAGCGATGCGATGAGCGGTGGGCCCGGGCCCATCGAAGAGCTCGGTATTGGTGAGGAGGGTATATGTCTAAAATGGATTATTTGAGGTCTGAACGGTGCTTGCGCCAAAATAAAACATATGACGTACGAGGCAGCCCAGCATCCATACATCGGTCTTGGGTGAACATGTTGCTCGTTCTAATAGCGTCTCTGGCGCAAACGAATAGTTGTGACTCTTCTCTGGCGTATAAATCCTCCTCTGGGCTGATAAAACGTCGGAATAACACAAAAGAGCATAGTGAAGTCATACACACCGTGTCCTAAATTTCCTACACGAACATCCCAGTCAACGACATCTTTCTGCTTGTCATTCCACTTATCCTCCGTGCTTAACGGCTGTGACAGTACAGCGGTGAATCCATTCACATCGACAGTGGTAGGCTGGGGTTCAGAATCGAGCATGGACTTCAAGTGTTTAGTCTGCATATTCATCCCGATATATATGCAATCTGCATCAATACCTACAGGTTATGTCAATGATAACGCCAACGATGCGTTCCAATAAATCAAAACCACATACCTCCGTGCATGACTTTCTCCTTGTGTAGCCCCGCGAGTGCATTAGCCGCTGCATACACAAGCGTCTGCACCACATGGACAGGAAGGCGGCCGTAGTTGGCCTCTCTCTGCAGTGCTCTCGCCGACGTCGCCACCGCATTCATCACAATACACAAATGTGTTCCAGCATCACTCTGCTCCCAGAAGCTCCCGCGAAAGATCGGAAGGTCGAGGTCGAACCGCCTCAAGTCGCTCATAGCCTTCAGTATGGGTAGCTCAGTCTCTTTGGCCTCCTCCGAAGCAGCCACCGTGAAGATCTTCAACGCTGAGTATATTAGCTCATTATGGGACTCATGTAGGACGAGCCACGTCGATGAACGAGGGCCGTATCCAAGCTTTCGGATGATTTCATACTTCTCATTGTGGATGCGCTGGTGGATGGAAGCGGGATAGTATCCACCACCCTGGGATGGAGAGAGATCAAGTGGTTCCTCGGGAAAAGACATTGGATTGGAGCCTTCAACGAGTTTCCCCGTACACGCTTTTAAACGTGTTCGCAGAAATTCTGATGAGACATTTGACACAGCTTTGAGCGATACAGTGGTCGTCAAAGCACTGCCTCAGTGGACGAACAAAAGCGCTCTTAAATGATTGAATCAAATTGGAAGGGTAATGTGTCTGATCATCATTCCAATTGTTCATCCACATTTGAAATGTGGGCGCAATAGTGACAGGATTGCATATGATACCGCCCATCGATATCGGAGCCCTCAGGTATGCGCTAGACCGCAGTATATAGATGCTCTTAACTCCTTTCTACATCAACAACTAGACCGAAATTGTATTTCTCCCTCAAACACATTATTCCTCCGAACTTTCGGAGCCTTGACTCTTCTCCAATCTGCCATCGCTCGTCAGAAGTGGGCGCATATCTCGGGGCATCTTTCTCTTACACATCTTTATCACAACTCTGGTACAAGCAAACTGATCATCTTTCTACTTTAGCTCCGCGCGGAATACCCAACTCTTTCTATAACGTGCAAGTCTAATACCTCGCCACTAAATCACTTTTCCAATTTGAAGTCGATATTTTAAGGCACCCTCGCACATAGTGTTCGTCCCGTAAACATAAATAGACTGACCTCATACAGGAACGACTTGTACTGTAGTAAGCCTATTCACCTAAGCGTCGTCTCTGCAATAGATAATTCATCACCGGTTCCAATATTGAAACCATCAATGCTATCTCCCGGGAAGAATCCTGAGTGGAAGAGATCAGATGGCTGCTAGTTCACGTTACAACAACTCCACTTGCCATGAATTGGGCTCATCCCTAGCAATTTCGTCGTTTCGGGTGCATTGGCGTGACATTTTGGAACAAGAGATACAGGACAAAGTTTGTTGAGTACAATATAAAAGAACATTGAAACAACGACGCCGATAAGCCACCCCTGTGAAACCGTGTCAATTACAAAAAATGGACCATAGATATTGTAAATAAAACCAACCATGCCGTAAATTCGATTTGGGGCGATGCTCATCTTATCCGGAACATACGCAGCGACGAGACCCGGAAAGACGATGCAGAATGACACGGCCCAAGCAGCAAACCCTCTCCAGTTGTACCCCCTGGTGTACATATAGATACATTCCTTGCCATAGTTGTACATAGAAGGGACGTGGCTGAAAGACGATGAATTACTTTAATACTAAGTAGGGTAAAACTCACTAGTTTCCTTTGCGCACGATGAAGTCGCCCCATTGACAGCCGAGCAAGGCACCCATGAGGAATGTATAGCTTCCTAGGAACGTCAAAACTAATGTCGTTGAAGGCCGTGTTATACTATATAATTAATCAAAGGATTTTAATACGTACATGCTTCGGCATTCGTTCTACCATTGAGAAGACAATGAACTTTCGACATAATGTGGCTTTAGTAGATATCACGCACAGAATTTGCCATGGAAGGATAGGCAATGAAATGAACGCTACAAGTACTTGGCCGCGGACGATATCTGCTGGACTTGAACACGCACAATAGTGTGATCATAAGAGGACAGACGAACTGAAGTATTCTAAAGGAAAGGGTATCAATAAGAGTGACTCACGATATTTAACATATGACTTACTTGGAAAGATTGCGGAGATATCGGCGCCAAAAGGAATTGCATTGCAATAGGTGTTGGTAACCATAACAGAATACGCAACCCCAAGAGCAATAACGAAGCTGTTCCGATTGAAATTATCAGCATTTTCATCCCAATCTATCCTCACTAATAGCACGTGCCATCCAAAACGAGTCTTCGCATCCCAATTTTCATCGAGAATTAAATGAAGCTGTTCCCAAATATTCCATAACAGAATACCACCATAACGCGACTGAAGCGAGGCAGTAGCGACGATACTCAAGAAAGCCACGATGATTTTCGTTGTGATCATCGTAAAGCCTTGAACCCAACCTGCGTCCGTAGGTGTCCTTGCATATCGAGAGACGTCGGATTGGTTCGTGATCATTGTCGCGGTGGTTCCAAAAATCGAATTGATGCCGCTCATGATAGCCCATCCAAGGGATGAGCCAGAGATGGGATCGGATTGAAGGACGTGGAATCCCTTGAATCCTTTGGGATCGCGCTGACCGAGAATTGTGCACCAAACTACGAAGCAGAGTTGTAACGTCAATGTAAATTAACAACATGTTGGGTGCGAAGATGGACTTACCAAACATAACGAAGAATGCGCCTCCTCCAATTATAGCCCTGGACGTTAAAATGAGTCGTAGTTTGGATGGGTGTATCAGAGTTAATGGAAACACAATTGCCCACGAAATGAAGTCTTAGCAGTTTAAAACATTCTGTTAGAAGAAGAATCGTATAAATATGAGAACTTACAAACGAGGATGGTCTTTGCATCAGTTCCAGCCGAAGTCGGGAATTGAGGATCCCAGTCTCTGTATGAAGAACCAAGCTGGAAGTGCGGCGATTCTATTCCGATCCGTATGATCGTCACCGGGGTTGAAATAATCTGTGAAACTCTGTGATCGAATAGTGTGTATGGAGGAGAGAGCGGACCTCGACGGCTACGGCGTTGGACTATTCATCTTCGTCGAGGTACGTCCTGCTCTTTATCTAAAGTCTCCGTTTGCCCAACCAGAATGTTCTCTATTCTTCCTTCCTTCCAGGTCGTTGTTGGATGCCCAAAGCGTCTCAAATGTCTCATCAGCCATTTATCCTTTCCACCTTTCCACTACACCACGAACGGTTTCATACCACTTCCCTCCGCCCTGTTTCGTACACCCTGACCATCGTCGATCTCATATCTCGCACACACGTCGCAAACGTATCGAAGTCTACTATCTGACGCCCTCTGTCAGTTTCGCTTGCAGCTTCGCCGACTTCATGCCTCGCACCCACGTCATGAGGCGCCCGTTTTCATGACCGACATTCTAGAGAAGTCTACACTATGCTACGTCATATCCTCATCGTACATTGGCAACCTCACGTTCCCGTATCCTACTTTGCCTATCTCGATGGATCCTTCATTGTCTGGCCGCCTCTACCTCACCTCTTTTGATCACTGCACCCTTACTGCGCCGCACGGCCGTGCGCTCTGTCGATACACCTCCCACTTTCGCCAGCCGGACACAGGCTATTTTGTCCTAAATTTAGATAACATTTCAGTTTGACGCACACTCGCGTTAATAGCACGTCGAAGTCGTTTTATGCTGCTTCATCGCGGAGATCTTGAGAATCTCACTCATATGTACCCCTTGCGTCCTGCATATGAGGTAGGCTCGTTCTTTCGTCCCTCCTACTACGTCGAGGCTCTTATTCTCTTCATAGGGTGTTCTACGCCAGTGCGCACTTCAACATCTTCCAGTCGACCTGAACGTCCATACAAATCCACATGGTCAATAGCACGGAAGTGTATGCGCCGCCACACGTCTCTTAGGTGCAGTACTTTCTTTTTGGTTGGATTATGTCGCCGTGCGTTGACCGTGTGGTTCTCCTCTCAGCGACGTCAATAATGTGATGGTAAATAATACCGGATAAGGTGCGTGATCGGTCATCCTCTCGTTTCTGTCGTTTCACGACACTCTGAATATCCCAATCTTTATCTTCACACCAGTGTGTTCACGCGCATCTCGCCCAAAATCACCGTTGTTATCACTCACGCCACATTTTAGCAGAGCGGTCATTTCTCATCCGCGTGGTCGCGACGTATACTTGAGTACTTGCTGAATACGGTCGTGGGTGTGGGTATCCACAGTTGGAGAACCTGGCGTGGGTGTCGTTGGAGGCTGCGTGAAGCGTTCGTCTATGGAGATGGTTTTTGGAGGTCGAGTGATTGGATTTTATATGTGGGTTGGAGGGTGCGCGATTATCTGTGGGGGCATAAATTTCTGATATCCCTGTGTCTTGGATCATGCGTGCGTTCACAACACACGTGCGCGGTTTTCAAGCTTTTTATTCGTTTGTTCGGCGTCAGATATTTATTGTGCATTAGATGCTGGTGGACGGATGTCAGATATGTAACCCCGATATGTGCGTTGTGATGAGCACTGGCAGCCATATTAGAGACCAAGCTTTTTTTCTGAAGTGGTGGACGGAAGTCCTAGTCTTCTGGTCGTGGGCCGAATTCCTTCGTGGTTTGTGAAGATTTATGCTTGCGCATGTCGATGACTATCTCGGGCTTTTTACTGCGGCTAATGATATGATTTTGTCTTGATAACAAGGTATGCGATAGTGTGTAACGCGAGTACTTAGTGAAAATTCCAAAAGGTACTATACAAAATCGGGTACCAGTATATACTAGAAAATAACGAGTTAAATCAAACCTATCATAGTTCAAAAAACTTAGGTATCATGGTTCTCCCTTCACTGCAGCGAGGCCATCGTACTGCGAATACGGTCCTCTGAACGTGCCATGGGGGTATACGAGACTCAGGGAAAGTCCTTGTGATATTTGAGTTTGTAACATAGACGTGATGTCGATGTTTTGGCGCTGATTGAAATAAACGATAACTGACTTCAATAGCTTGAGCTGTGTGTTCATGTTCTGATTCTGTTTAAGCAAGATAAAACGTAAGAGAGCTTCTTCGCTAAATTGGGCCTGGGAGGACTCCAGATCGCTCGATCCCTACGCCCTCTTTGAGTATGAGATATGTATTCGTCGTCATCGGTGGAGGCGTATATCGGATCGATAAGAGAATTTGAGCTTTCCTTCATGCTCTACAAGGTGTGCGAAGTAGAACGCAGGTAGGTTGTTCACGATGGCTGTCCTACTCATGGGAGCAGGGACTCGGGACTCGGGAGGACCATGCCGTGCGGCGCGTGACGTATGTGGCAATGTTTGGTCATTACCTCGATGCCAAACAGGCTGCGTGCACAACTTGAACCTGTTCACGTCAACTGTCGTCCCCACTGAAGAGAATTTCTGAGCTGTGTTTCGCGAGTCTTCTAACGAGATGAGGACTAGATATTGCCTCAACCAAGTACGTTGTTAATTCACTCTCATTCCGAATAAATCATATCTTAACGCGTCCTGTTTTGTCTACAGACGCGTTCTCACCCCGGCTTTCTCGTGTCGACACCATAGCCCGAAGCGCATCGTTTGACACATCTCGCACATAACCGTCATCTCTACCGCACATCGTCGCAAGTTGCGAGACATCTGTAGCGCAGAAACGTACTCTCATGAGTTGACTTCTACATTCGCTACGACGCTATTCCTTCAGTCATCAGAGGTGGGTACTTCGTCGCGTGGTCGAGTAATTCTACTCATTCCTATCCGCTATAGGTTAATCGGTATTTCAACGCCTTTCGTCGAAGGTTGTCTTTGTGGTAGGTCAGACGTGGAAACCATAGGCCGGAGCTGGATATGGATAAAGGTGGAAATTCGTGCGCATACAGGTAAGCTCCTCCTGGCTCCCTCCGTTCCATGCTGTTCGTTCAGTATATCCTGCAGTTGGAACGTGGTACTTGGGGTGGCCTCGGCGCTGTATGGAGTCCAAGGTTTGCACATTGGGCGCATATATGTACGTGTTCTTCTCGGGATGTCTAACAACATGATATTGATCACCTCCCGCTCCGCTGTTTATACAGTCCTCATTCAGGGATTTTGTGCTCCGCTGGCAGTGTATTGCAATGCTTAGTATAGGCCACGCGGTGTTCATCACCGAAACCTTAACGTGTGTTCTCTTTTTTCAACCTCAGTAATAGTACTCATCGATTTCCTACGTCTTTGGTTCAGAATATTATGTTTATCAAAGATATAATTCGACCAAGGTATGTTATTCATGTTACATGTTATTCCAGATTTCTATCTCTACCCCTCCTTCCGCCCATATTCACTTGTTTTCACCCATCCTGAATCCTTTCGGCTGTTTGGTGAAGGTTTACCGCACCGCTTAGCAAGTACGAATAATTAGGTTCGTGTGTTGCTACAGTGCGGTACGTAATGTCCTAAACGGATGCAGGGTTCGGGGAAGGGTCTGGTCAGCGTCGCTTTGGTGTCGTTCACAGGGAGAATGCTACTGTGATTAAATTGGGGATTATGCCTCATTGTTGGTTTTTTTTTTGTCTCTATTCGTCCTCCTTGGACTCCTCGACGATCCGATGACCCCTCCTCGTTGCTGAATGTCGAGCATACGCACTGAATGGGCTAGGTCCTCGAAGCAAGTGATGAAATGGATAATCTAATTCCGTCTAGTGTTTTCATCCTTGGCGTCTAGTGTGCTCTTGTTCCGATCGAAACATTGGATAGGTCTTGTGCTGACGAGATGAATATAGTTCCAGTTCGCAAAGCATGATCGGCGATGCGGGGGAGATTTCGAGGTGTTAAAAGGTGGGGTATCCCTCCCAATCGCCGAGTGCTACGGCTAGTCGGATTTGTTCAAGGTCACGAGATGTACTTGTATGCTGTAAGTCGATGGTTATGTACATTCAGCTTTTACTAAACACCATATCCAGCATGTTCCTGTGTATTGAAATCAGAAACGATACGTTCAGAACACATTTGCAATTGGAGTTGATGTTCAGTATGGGTGAGCTAGCGCCACGGAATCCGGACATTCTAACGGATGCCTACTTTGACTCTTGTCTTACCTTTACAGTGCGAGAAAGGGCTCCAGCATCGTTGATTGGAGTGGGCCTAACCTTACCACAAACGGTCGCTCCCGTCGTCATCGGTTGCTTGATTCTTGGGGTTGCAGCCGTGTACGTTCCTTTCTGTATTACTATTACATAGTCAAAGAGGACACTATCTCATAATGTTTTTCAGGCTGAATGCATCCTTTGGTGCCCATTATCATGTCGGATTTCCAGCGATGATTCGGTGAATCTTATTGCCCACTCAATATCATTACAATGCGTTTATGTTCTGGACAGACCCACCTTCGGTGTCGTCGGTTCGAAATGGTTTGTATGTCTCCGTGGCTTAGTTGGCATCGTACGCGTTGTTCATTTTACTCCTCGTTATGACCTTGTTCTGAGTCAGTCATTAGATTTGGTAGTAAGTTCTCCGCTGAATCCGCTGTACAAAACCTGTCTCATTGGACTCGGACTACCCCGGGGTGCAGTGCGGTACAGGTATATTACTGTGGTCAACTAATGGGCATTATGTTTCTCTGCGCCTTTCGAGAAGGGTGGACGGGAAGGGGCTCGAAGGACGTGGTGGGATGCATAATGAAGTGAGAGGACTATGAGAATGGTCCATATACCCAACTTTATATATCGTCCGTGCGGCGAAAAAGACAGAGAAAGAGTACGGTCTAACACGACCGACTGAATGAGGGTCATATCTGCGTCGAGAACAAACGAAAGAACATACCTGGGAAAGCTGCGCCTGTCGGAATCCATGAGCACCATGCTGGGGAAGAACCGCAGCAGAGACCACAGGGTAGAAAGCATAAAAGAGTGCATGGAATCATGCGGTAGCATAGTCTTTCGCGCCTTGAATAACCAGGAAGGAATGTGTATGATGGGAAGAAGTTCAAGTTAACGAGGGAACAACCGGTGCCGTCGTATTTGTCAAACACCCCGAGGTCAAATAGTGCGGCTTCTCCCGGCACTCCACAAACCTTCGTTGAATCATGATATTAATAAGAAGGAATCTGCCCATCCTACCTCCCAGTCATAGAACTACCGGTTACTGGCCTAGTATTAGCCCAAAGAATTAAAATGCACCTGAATAAAACGTCAAAACTGTCGCCGTTTCCGTTTTCATGTCCTGCAGTCGCGGAACATGAAGCTGGCTGCAAGACCATCACTATCTCTCATCGAGTTTCACGTTTGACGAAGAGAATTGCCTGATTTACGTCATTACAATTATTTCCAAACCCCATTTTTATAAAGGCCGCGCCGATACTAGCGCTAGAGACGTTGGAAAAGTTGGGTCTGCATGTTTCCCATCGCGTCCTTGTCGCATCCCAAATAGCTAGTCTCATTGGTACAGTATAATGACAATGGGAGCCTAAGCCTAAAGCAGACTTACATCGAAAGCTCATCTGTAGTAGTACTACATATCTGACTATATGTCGATACCTAAGCCGGCCCTACATTAGACCCGAATCTTATTGAATTTTGGTATTCCAATCGTTAAGGCATTAACGCGAACAGCCACGCTTTCACGATCAAAAGAACAATAGCATCGGTTCGCATTATACCCACAAGAGAGATTCCCGTGGAAATCTGGTAGATTTATAACGGATAGCGGATCTTGATCCACTTGCAGACGATACTCCCTGTATGCCTGGGCAATACGCGGACAAGTTTCGCTGAACGAAGAGATAAATTTGGCAGCTTGTTGACCTGCGTCGCGCCACTTCTGATAGTAAATTAGCTAGGAAAGATAATTTTTAGCGCATAACACGTTGGTAACAACGGAAGTACACACATATCGTGTTAACAAGCCTGGTGCAGTAAGCTTCTCGATAATCTCCGTGATGGGGTATGAGAGCGATGTATCACAAGCTTGATCCCCTAGCTCTGGATACCCGTGCAAGGTACAGTGGTTTAATACCTCGGCCGGGTAATTGGATACAATAAGTCTATAACAGTAGTCGAATATTAGCCATCTCATGAGAAGCAGTGAATATTTGAATCCCAGACGCACTTCATACGGTCGACACAAACCCGTGTTGCACCATAAATCACGTATTTCTCCGCCGCTTCCGCGACTTTGAAGAAAATCTGCGGATCTAAATCAAAGACCGATGGGTGTTTATAGTCGCGCGCATTGGTCGGAGGCTCGATAAATTGAAAGATTATCTCGAGGACCTCAGCGAGTTCTTCTAGCTGGATTGCTTGGGGATCGCCTAGAGTGTCCGAAGATTCTCGTGCAAAACCTTTACTCGTCCATATATTGAGAGATGCTGAATGAATCTTGAACTCAACGCCGTCAGATGACAAGAACGTGAGGTCCGCGTCGTCTTCGCAAACTAAAGTAATAGTGTAGTTAGATAAGAATGTTAATATGGTTGAATTTACATATATACTGTACATACAGATTGCGGATGTCTTATGGGCTTTTTGCTTGCTTTCGGGATCCATGCGAGGAGAGGTAGGGGTGAGGAGTCAAGAATCGATAAGTGGGCGCTTAAATGATTCCACGCTCCATCGATCCCACCTGCATCAAGCTCTCACGAGTCACGGCTGGCATGCGACCAAGAACTGCGCATTGCCCTATATTAATATCCAATCTAGACCCACTACGTCTACGGTATGTACATCGCATATCCACCATATTCATGATTGATCACGATCGTATGGTGAGAATGATGACGAAGGAAGATACGACGACGAACGAGTCGAAAAACCAAATCGAAAGACGCACCTTATCCAGAAATCATGCCCGATCAACGGCGTGTACATTCCATGAGAGGTGAATCATCCGTTTGACGCATACGACAGCAATATGACCCAAGGCATCAGCAAGATCGCAGTTTACTTGTCGCCTTTTTCCGGCTTTTTGACTGATAAAAAGTTGCCATAAAATATATATTATTATTGGGAGCTTCTACATACCAAGTTGGACCTAGCTTTTTGGAAATGCAGCTTTTTGACTTTTAGGCTACTTTTTCGACTTGCACAAGCCGAAAAAAGTAAATTGCGAACTTCCTGATGAACCAAAACAACCAAATGAGAGTACTGCACGTAAAAGACCGCGGAGTCTCAAGCTATTGACCTTGTAAACAGGCATGAACGTTCAAATCGTTTCGAAGACGTTGACATACGATCTAATTTTTAAAGGTATAGAACAACCCATGAGGAGTCCAAATGATAAGAATGATAAACTAGAAATGATAAGAGGAGATGAAAGAATGAGCCTGCCCCATACAATGTGCGGCTAGCATGGTACGGCAGCGACGAGTACATGGACAAACGATGACAGCTAGAGACTTGCTGGGCGAAAGCGAGAGCTATATTGACAAAGGACATGGCCGCGCAGCGCAGAAATGGTACAGTGATTTGAGGGAGTTAGATGGAAAGACGGACAGGCAACAAGGGACTCACGGAGGAATACGTTATGGTGGGGCGTTTCGTGGAGTGAGGTAGAGAACATAGATGATCCTGGATCTTAGCCTATGGCAGGACATTTGGGATACTTGGAGCGTCCAACAACCTAGCGGAAGAAAGAAAGAGTCTAAGAAATTCAAATTAGGCAAAAAAAAAAAAAAAAAAAAAAAAGAGAGAGCAGTACGCACCTGGATGAATCCGAACGGTGCAAAACATCTCTCATTTTTGCAGAACGCAATTACATACCCACTATACGAGCCACAGCTCGGTTCGTGGCTTGATGACACTGGAATGGGGATTTCGGAGAGTTGCAGCTCAGGGTGATGACCTATCCTTGAGAGGGTAGATCGAAGCATGGAGCGAACGAGGAAGAAAGTATGTGATTCGGTGAGAAGATCGAGGTTGACGGTGAGCATTGGAAACACGAGGTGTCTATTGCTGTCGCAATGTGTATATTATTATTCAACTCTGGCGTGGTTAGTGCGAACCAAGCACGTGCAGGCTGATTGTACCGTTCGACTCTAAGCTAGGGTTCTGTGTAAAAGTGGGTGGTAAGTTACCGAATGTATATTACATCAGTAAATTACAGTAAATTACACATTATATACCGAGCGACGAAAACGGCGCTGTATAAAACGTATAAAACCCAGACATCAACGGCGAGAGTGGCACTGTACCGTGGTGTGGCACATCATTATTAATGGCTCAGTCAGTTATGAAGGGATCTCAGCGCTCTTGTCGCCGTCATGAACATGTATTTGTTGAGAAACTTGTGAAAATCTGTCGCGTTGGACGCTTTGAAAGCCGTTTTTGGCTCGATTTTTGCGCTTGAAAAACTACTCACGTGACACATCTATTAATGTAAATTACCCTGTAAATTACATTTTTTACCGGGCTTATCGACCTGGTATGGTATTTTACCTACTTTTATACCAGCCACCGAGTTTTACACAGAACCCTACTCTAAGCTAAGCTTAAGCGCCTCCTGATTGTCCTGATCGTCCTGATCATCCACCATCACCTCGCCTCAATGTCCACCACTACCAGTGACATAGACTGCGATGTTTCTACTCTTTGTGAGTATGCAATTATATATCACTCTACCAAACACCCTCAAATACATTCTCACTCACACATAATCAGTCCACGACGACGACGCCGATGTCACGTTCGTATCATCAGACAATGTGATATTTAAAATTCACTCCTTGCACCTCAATCCAAGCACGAGCATAGGCCTCGCACGATCTCCGCAAGACACAATATCAAGCTCTGAGGATATCGACATGGAAGAAAGCTCAGACGTTCTCGAAATCATCTTCCAATTCATCGAGCCTCCGCCTCCGTCTCGCAACTACAAACATCCATCCATCCAAGCTCTAAATCCCGATCTCTTCTTCAGAGTCGCAGAAACTGCTGAAAATTTTGTTATCTATGGGGCAACACGGATTTGTTATGATCGCATGTGGTATAATTCCTAGCTCTGTTCACCGACCTCATCCAACTGATATCAGTTCCGCACAGGCAACTTGCGTCAAAGTATCCCAGCGAGGTCTTGAACCATTCTACTCTTCACGGATACACGGGACTAGCAGACAAGGCGGCTGAGTACCTACTAACACATCCAATCGAAGGCGTGATTCCGAAGCTCACTGCACCGGGTCTCCTAATGCGATATGTAGGTGCAATGTGTTCAAATTTATGTCATAATTTTATTACGTCGTGTTTCAGTTACTGTACTCTAATCTGTGCTGGGAGAAGACTCGAGATGCCGCTGGAAATCTCGAATCGGGCAAATGTGCTCGTCTCATCTCGCGATATAAAGTGTATCGCGAGCAACTGGATAAAAATCCACTGTCTATTGATAAAATTCCTAAATTGGGCCCTAGCGTCGTATGCAGTTACAATTGCCCCTGTAATTGCGTTTCACTTTCTTTCTCTTTCACGGGATTCAAGGGAGAAATCCCAAAATTTAGTTCTGTCAAAGTTATATAAATTTCCACGAAACAAGAGTTTATTACTTTGAACATATGTATCTACATACTTTTGTAATTGATGCCTACCTTCAAGTTGGTCAGAAAATGACTCGAACAAATACGAACACGAACACAGAAACGGTCACCGTAGCATGCATTGCACGTCCAAAAATTACATTTAGCCCTTCAAGAATAATCCTTTAATGACCGAAATTTTAGCTCGTGGAAGAGACAAAGGAACGAATTCAGCTTCTCTGCGTCGGCGTTCTAATCGCCCTGCCGTCGAGCCATGGTGTCGTTTCCTTCATAAACCATGAATGAGCACTCGAAGGACTTGAATACGATGGAGCGTACTGCGTTAATATAGTTCTCGTCGAGCGAAGATAGTACTCAAAGACGATGTCCGCCGCCAAAATGCACAATATTAGGCGGGATGTCGGTGACGGCGTGGGCGACGAATGCGTCTTGTTTGAGCACAGCAGAAGGAGTTGGTGCTTGCGCTATGGGAACTGGTGCAAATTCAACGATCGCAGAGGGGTTGATGTGGAACGGCGAGTGGCGGGACCGCTGGATCAGTTCGAACTGGGCGATTTACAGGTGGAGCATGGGGTCGCTGAGGCTGAACATGCGGTAGAAGAGACAGCAGCTTGAGGCTGGGGAACGGCAGGTGGGGTACGATCGACTGAGCATCTGGTGCGTGGAAAGGCGGGCACGGTGGGCAAGGCATGCAAGCAGGTGCAAGGGGCATCCGCACCGTTGCTACCGCAGTGATGGGCGGCTCACGTTGAACACGTTCAAACGTCCCGTACAACGAGCTCATCGAGCTCATCGAGCAGGCTTAGAGTTGCGTTTGTCGGCCGTATGCATGTGCGTGTGCGGATCCATGCATGGGCGATGACGAAGACGTAAATGGGGTGCGTATATGCACCGCTGCAGGACGCTGAGATGGGGCAGGGGTGAGGCGGGGATGAATTTTGCATTGTGAGAGCCGAGGTGTCGCCATCGTCTCTGGATATGATGCCGGAGCCGGCGTCGAACGGAAATCATATCACCGATGACGGGGTCGAGATCGACCCCGCCTCTGTGTCGTCGTGTAAACTCCTTCCCTATACCATTCTCAACTCCGCCTTCCCATTTGTCTCACTCTCCATAGCCTTTTCCCCATCCTCTCTCTTCGCCCCATCTCGACATCCTCGGCGACTTCGACGACCCCCAGCACCCCACGCCCCGACGGGACAGCGTCCCACTCCTCGACATGACACCCTCCACCCGCACCGCCATCACCTTCACCCGCGCCTGCGTCGATCTCACTGGCCTTCATCATTGCTCTCCAAGTCCGTAATCCCGACAACAGGACCCAGCGCACGTCCCTTGTTTTCCCCATGCCCTCCCATCCTACTGCTTTTTTTTCTGCCGCTCCTGCAGACAATAATGGGGCTTCCCACTCAGAGTGGAGTCTTCGACAATATGGGAAGGTCCGGGCGGGCCCTACGAGCGCGTATGACACAGTGGCTTCACATTAAATTTCGTCGGTGCTGGCTCAGGGGGCGAGTCGACGTCTATGATGCTTGTCATTTACATGATACGCTGGACAATGCCTCCTGTCTAATTACTCACCTTCGTTGATATGTGGCAAAGAAAGGGAGCTCGCGTCCGCCTTTATCTCATCTTCCGTGCGGTGTTCGTAAGGTTGCAACGGTAACCCATAAGTACAGAGCACCTTTTTCTCGCGACTTGTCGTAAGATGAAGCCAAGAACTTGTCCATTAGCTCAGGGAAAAGAAAGAAGCAGGCGAAAATACGAATAGAGAGTGGTAAAAGCAACGATAACGAGCCTTTGAGAAGCGAAATGGAAATGCGTCGAGAAAAGATTCACGCGCGCAGACTTCGGGGCTTATTTGGCTGGAACATTAAGGACAAATATTAAGAAATCCCGCCCTCGGGCCGGTTCGCTTAGGCAGGGTTTGATCGAGCTGACTCGACAATTTCGCTGCATCGTTGACGTGAACTGGAACCACGCCGAATTTTAAGTACTAACCTCGGATGGTTTTCTTACTTCAATGACAATTACGAGGCCTACCAAACGCGCACTTCAGATGTCAGACTTATATTGTAAAATAGCAAAACAACATCCTACAAGTACGCAGTCAGTATTTGGGGTCAGGAAGACATTGCCCCGAAATTGAGGCGATATTTGTTGCATAACAAATATTTATTTATTAATGGAGTACAACAGTAGTAAGTAATAGTAACCAAGATTTCATGCGAGATGGAACGTTCATTATATAACGATTGCAAAAGAATATTCAAACTCGGCCATCATGAGCGGCTTTTTCTTCCGACTTCGATTCTGTGACCAGAATGGTATAAGTGAATCAATGTGTATTGGATGGGAAGAAATTACCTCGAGTATGACCGTCCTTACTCGCCGAGTCTCTATCAGCCTCATTGTATGCATGAAAGTTGACAGAGACCCGATCACTGGTACCCGTATGCGCTGTGGACTGCGGCTGAAACTGTATTCCAGTAAGATGTAATGACGTCGGAGGATTGCTAGTATCAGTGAGCATTGCGACGCGCGCGACCATGATAGTGGTTGATATTCCCTGTGTCGATCGTGACATTGCGAATACTTCAGAATATCTCGACACATACCGCAGAAGAGAGCGCCAAAACCGATGCCCATAACTCGAAGTTTAGAAGCCGTACATCCGCGCCATTGGGTAAAGATATTATCATAGATACTCCTGACACCAACAACAACGCAGAGTATACCGCTGCAGATTGCACAACAATATCAACGATATGTCGGAATTTCTTCGGCGAGATTTCTGTATTTCTCAAGAACGTGTTGACCCGATACGCAATAAGCATTGTTGTAATGATATTGGTGCAGGCCGTAACCATTATTCCTGCTGCCGCTATGTTGTTAAGTATGTTAAGTCTTTTTTCTTTATCTGTAGATGAAATAATTGCAATTCCTATTGCCTGCGTCAACATCAATGCTAGGAGTTTGAAACTGAGCAATCTCGTAATCTTATGAGGTGCTTGGAGCGCTTACCCGTTTCCGTAATAGTAAGGAGCACTGGAATGGCTATAACACGATACGAACAATCCCATAAATTGAAACACCTCCATATCTGCCGTATTAAATCTCCATGTCAATATGATATTAATTCCATGCAAAATTCTGGACTTACGAGTAGAACATCACTAAGTACTAAGATAACGGTGTTCACAATATTACCCGGGGTGTGTATTTTTGCTGGAGTGACCAGAAAAGAGAAAAAAATGGTGTCTCTACTTTCGCCATTGTCGATGAACTGCCATTTTGTATCGTACCACTCGAGTCCGAAATAGGCGACGTTGCAGAGGTATAGGGTGGAAATGGTCACCGGTACAAAGTAGCGGCCGGATACGCCTCTGGACACTTTAAGCACGAACTGAGGATGGTTTATGATAGAATATTCAAGCATGGACACGTACTATAGGCATACATTGTGCCTACAAAAATTATCGTATACATTCCTGTAGCACGTAATTTGTATTTAGCATGATGTGTTCCGCTCCGATTTGAATTAAAATATACCCATAAACAATGCTGCCACCATCGACACGTTGAGGTCCGTGGCTATATATGACTTCTCGTCGTTGACCGTGAAGCCCAACTGCAATATGAGGTCGTGGAGAGATGTTGCATTTGAGTCCGACATGATGGGTGGTAAGTAGAGGTGGGGAGATGGCTCGATGGTGTTTTATTGTAGGCGCTTGATCAGTGGCCAGTTATCGATCATTTAATAACCCGCCCATGTCGTGTTGGAGTAGCAAGTGAAGTAGCAAGTGGAGTATAGGTTATGATAGGACATCAGATCAAAGATCCCGTATTGTAGACAGAATAGAACAAAAATAGTACCATCATAATGTAGCTTCCATCTTCTGATGATCGAACAGGAGTATTTGTATACAATGTTTCTTATACACTCCAAAATTCATTTCGACTCATCACCGCTGCCTCTGTAAATGTCGGAGATGTAATTGGGACTGCGCTAAAAATAAGTCGTTGTGACAGCTTACCTCGAGCTCGCTCTCACTGCCTTCTCTGTCTCCCTTGTACAAAACTAAGGAACCTTCGTATAGATCCCAGTAATGGTGGCCACCTACATTCAAACCCCATTGTTAAGTGACCTGAAATTCCAGCACAAGTGGACCTCTCAAACATCTCTTCCAACGCAGCCAAGAAATCTTTGTCAACATTGACATCAATCAGCACTGAAGGTATAAATACTGCGCATCCCACGAGGACCCCGGTAGGTGTAATTTGGTCAAATTTATGTCAGTCTTATCACGTCGTGTTTCAGTTACTTTACTATAATCTGTGCTTGGCGAAAACTCGAGATGCCGCACTGGCACAATTCCTACGTGTTCGCTCGACATCGAATGCAGGTTCAATGGACCGTTTTCTTGCCTCTTCATATTGTTCCAGTACCACCTCTCTCTTTCACAAGATTGAAGGAAGCAATCCCAAAATTCATTGCTGTCAAGGTACCGTAAATTTCGATGAAATAAAAGTTTTACTCATTACTTTGAATATATGTATCTACTACTAACTTTTGTAATTGATGCCCATCTTGTTCAGAAAATAACTCGAACAAATACGAACACGAACACAGAAGCGATCACCGTAGCACGACCAGAAATTACATTTAATCCTTCAAGAATGATCCTTCAATGAACGAAATTTTAGCTCGTGGACGAGACAAAGGAACGAATTCGGCTTATCTGCGTCGGCGTACTAATCGCCCTGCCGTCGAGTCATGATGTCGTTTCCTTCATAAACCATGAATAAACGCTCGAAGGATTTAAATTCGGTGCCACGTGCTGCGTTAGTGCAGTCCTTGTCGAGTGAAGATAATACTCAAAAACGATGTCTGTCTCTGAAATGCACACACCATATACAACAGATCTCTTTGTCTTCACCTCCGACGATGCCCGAGCCCATAGACACCCATAATCAACTCGCGATGGAACAACATCACAACCATACACATAGCGACGTACTCTCCGCTCCTGTTAGGTGCAATTGTACCACGTTCCTTTACATGGGTGCCAAAGGACAACACAGGATACGACGAAAGCGAGGAGAAAACATAAATGAAACAAATGCTGGGACGAAAGGAATCCATGACCCAAACGTGGTCTCTCACAAGGATTTCCTTCGAATTTCCACTAGACTAACAAGAAATGAAACATAATTAAATTTCGCAAAGAAACGCACCGGTGGAAAATGTGAACCTGCTCGAATATGGATCCTACACATCTGAAAGGTAATATCGTCAGCTTTTCGCCATGTGAACCAGACAAAGGTCTATAATATGGATAAATTTGAATGAATGATAGTGCATGAGAGTGGAATCATGTGAAACATAGAATGCACCTTATAAAGAGGTCAGGCATCGCGCTCGGATATATAACTTTCATTGCTAATAACACAATTTGAAGAGCAGAGAAACGACGACGGTGTTCTTACTTGAACGTTGACTATGCACAGAGAATTACTCAAAGGCCGCACAGAGGACGATCCTGAAGATAGTCGACAGCAAATGAGTAAAGTAAAGCAAAAAGGAAAGACAGAAGAATTGACCTACATCGCCGACCAGGACTTCCAGGGGCGACTCCCTGTCACCATCAAGTAGATGTATGCATGCACAAACGTTGTTGCGATACCGTTAGCGACCTGCTCGTATCGCCGACGCCTGATGACGAGGCGCACGCAGCGTAATGCAATGGTGAGGGGTCTGACGCAACTAAGTTGTTGAGGTAGTGAGGGAGGGAAGTGTGAAAGAGAGAGTGAAGGATGGGGAGACATAGGAGATGGAAGGGGACTCGTAAGCTTATCCAATAATCAACGACAGAAATGAACGACATACATGGGCGTTCGACATCACCACTGAGATATATCGCCTCAGACTAACTGAAGAAAGGTGTCGATTTGGGCGATATAAGACGAGAAGAGATCCACTGTCAGGGATGGATGTTGATGTTGCTGCGAGGGAGAATGTAGAGAGCGGACGTCAAGCTCGAATGGAAGGAGACGGGGTGCTCGGTAGACGAGGACAAGCATCAAACACAAATTAAAGACAATCAGAGACGCGTTTATTGGTAATGAAGAGATCTAAGCTGTAATATAGGCAAGAATACGATTAGTAGCGAACCCATGAGATCGGGCGAACGTCGGGAAAAAGCACACCTGGAGAGGTCAGTCCTGCCCCCAAAGCAGTATGTCCAATTCCAATTTACTGCTTCATATACAGTCGTACAAGAGCGATAGCGCATCTTTCGATGACAACTCGCGGAATCCTCTGTCGAAGGGTTGCGATTGTAAGTCGTGGTTCAAGTTGGGTTTCGGTTCCTGTTTGGCAAACACAACCAGGGCAAACACGGCAGACCGTGGGCATTGCCGCACGGACCATTCTTCAACTTAAGCTTAAGCGCCCACTGATCCTCACGCTCAGATCCCACCACCTCACTACAATGCCCTCTCTCATCGACGGAAAAGCCTCCAACGCATCCGCTCTATGTGAGTAGATATATGCTAAATATATTTCATATCTCTATATACCCTCACTTTCACTTCGCCAGTCTGCGAAGAGGACGCCGATGTCACGTATATCTCATCGGACAAAATTGTTTTCAAGATCCATTCGATGCACCTCAATCCGAGCACAAGCGTAGGCCTTGCTCTATCTCAGACAAACACTATATCGACCCCAGGGGCCATCAACATGAAAGAACGCTCAGACGTCCTCGAAATACTCTTTCAATTCATCGAGCCTCCGCCGCGTTCTCGCAACTACAAGCACCCATCCGTTTCTGACATAAGCCTAGATCTGTTCTTACGCATAACCGAGGCGGTCGAGAAGTACGTTGTGTATGGTGCGATGCGCATCTGTCTTGAGCGTTTGGAGTGAGTCTCAAGGTCCCAACATTCAGCGCTCACAATACTGATATCGTGCCCCACAGAGAACTTGCATCCAAGCACCCAGGCGAAGTGTTAAACTACTGTACTCTTCACGACCATGCGGATATTGCAGACAAGGCTGCTGAACACCTACTAGCACATCCAATTGATGAAGTGATTCTAAAGCTCAGCGCACCGAATCTGATCTTACGATATGTGAGTGCGATTGCGACGTTTCAATGTTTGCAATAGTTTTTTATGTAATATTTTAGTTAATTTACTCTCATAAGTACTGGGAAAAGGTCCGAAAAGCGGCATATCGTATGGATAGCACCTACTGTGCTCGTTTGCAAATAAGGGCCGGAGAATATCGAACACAACTCGACAAGGATCCACTTTCCATAGATCGAGTCCCGGAAGTATCATATAAGGTTCAATGCGACCACCCAGGCGAACATCCTTTCTATATCCAATGTCGGTGTCGTGTTTCCAATGAAAAATGTTCCAGCTGTAAAGACGTCGGCACCATCAAAAAAGAGATTCCGAAATTCAGTACTATCAAAGCACCGTAGAGTGGCGATGGAAAACCTTCATTAGCTATATCTCTTGTACCAGAAAAAAATCAACCAACTTTTATCATTCGCATTTTGAAGGAATCGCAATTCATAATCCGTACCCATAAAAAAAATTAAGCTGAGATCGTCGATGTCCTCCGTAGACCCCGTGGAATAAGTAATCCAAATAATTATTTATTTGGCTACCTCAATGAAGTCAAACATCGCAGTCCGTGTAATGCAGGGACCGCTAACAGATGACTCCCGAAATTATAATCCAATCGAACTACGATTTTCTGAGTATTTCCGCGCTCATGTATCGAACATTGCAAAGTTCTCATTCATCGACGATATCCCTGTGGAAATTATAACATGCTCCGGGCCGCGTGCAGAAGCTGATGCAATTGTAACTCGTGGATAGGCGCCCTCTTATCGTCTTGCGTTGTACTACCATCATCGACCATCTCCGCAATGGAAGCTGAAAACCCCAGCCAGAAATCAGAGTATCCCAACTATGTAAGTCAGGAAATCGTCCAGAGACCTTTGCATGCTCAGATACCGTCTCCATTCCATGCAATGATTTAGTTTGCGATGACGATGCCGACGTCGTGTTCGTATCCGCAGACAACCTATGACATAAGACCCACTCAGTTCACCTTACCTCCAACATCAGTTTAATTCTAGCACGGTCCCCTAACGACAACCTGGACAGCGGATCTGATCTGATCCCATTACAAGAATCTGGCGATGTTCTCGAACTACTCTTCCAATTCATTTAGCCTCCCCCAAAGTCTCGCAACTACCACCACCCTTCTATGACAGATGTAGCCATCTCCATCTTCTTTCGGCTGGCGGAGGCTGCGGAGAAATATGTCGTGTACGGCTTGATGAGTCTATGCGTCACACACATGCGGTACATTCGCTTCAAGATACAAAACTTGGAAACGGAGTACATGAATGGTAGTTCTTAGTTCGTATTACCTTTCTGCCACAATGTCGTCTTGTAAATAAAAACAACCTAGATTAGTATGTATATATACTCAGTAGGCGATGAAGAATATATCAGAAAGAAGGGCGGAAAGAGCATAAATATATTATTGTTACTACCAAAGCACTACACGGTATTCGGACTAGTACGACTTTCCTAAGCGACGTTGATAGCACTGAATTTAGACAGCTGTTTCTTTGCATCAATAATAACCGAACTGTTTTTAATTCGGCAATTACAACTAGACTTTGTTGCCGATTTATAAGGACACTGAACGAGTCTGTCGGGAAGGGCCGGTATTTTATCAACTGCTATTGGATTTTTGTCTAATTGCAGACGATACATCTTGTAGAGCAGCGCCCCGCGAGGACAGTCTGTCCCAAATAGATAGTTGGCACTTGCTTGGCCTAGACGAGCCCATTTTCCGTAGTAAATAAACTAGAAAATTACAGTTCAGATATTCGTGGATAGTGAAAGTGGTGAAGATCTCACGAATCGAGGTAATAGGCCTGGCGCTGTGAGCTTCCTGGCGATCTCGTCCATAGGTCGGGATAGCGCGAGATCGGCAGCTATATCCCCTAGGTCCGTATGTCCGTGCAGGGTGCAATAGTTCAATACATCAAGAGGATATTTCTCTACAAGTTGTCTGCAGGTAGAGCGGCGATCTCAGTAATATGATCTACAGTAAACCGCAAATGCGAAGAAACAAAAAACGCACTCCATACGGACCAGGCACATATGTGCCGGCCCATAAATCACATACTTCTCAACTGCCTCCGCTACCCCAAAGAAGAGCTTCGGTTCGAGCTCAAAGATCGACGGTTGTTTGTAATTGCGAGAAAGCGGCGGAGGCTCAATGAATTGGAAGATTATATTGAGCACAGCGGCTGTTTCTTGTAGATGGACTGCTTCCGAACTGGGAGAAGTATTTCCTGAATCTCGTGCAAAGCCTGTGCTTGTACTTAGATTGAGGTGCTCCGAGTGAATCTTGAATACGACGTCGTCAGATGATATGAACGTTACGTCGGCGTCGTCATCGCAAACTGGTGATAGTGTTGACGGTTTGGTATGGTACGATGGTATCTATGCATTTACTTACATAGCTTGGATACCCATTGAGTCGATTTGCTGCTCGTGGAATGCATTGGTTGAGAGATGATGGGAATCGATGTCCAAATGATAACGGGCGCTTAAATTTAACCTTGATCACTCTCTTATGAGGTTTCACGTGATGAAGGAATATTGTTCATTGATTTTCGCTGATCATTTTGTCTATACATCATCTACTATATGCTCCTTCTCGTATGTATTCGTAATGACTGTTATCTAACTGCGACGAATCTAATACATAGGGGGTAACAATATGCAAGCAAAGAGTAGGATTGGATTGGAAGCACGAACGGCCCTTCGGCGATATCGGCTAGGCGACGGCGTCGTGTTTGTTTTTGAACTCTTCGCCAAACATCAGAATTTGAACACTTCTGTTCTCTCCAGGACTCTCCATCATCGCCTCTGGTGGTCCTTGCTTTTCTTCACAATCCAGCATTGAGATCACTTGAAACTATTGAAATCAATATGCATGCCATATCACTTCCGACTCTAGGCCCGTCCCGCTCTCGCAACGCATCCGCAACGTCCCTCAATCACGCCACTCACAATATACGTGTCGACTACAAGCCGCATAAACATATTCTCTAGGCAATGAATAACCAGATATGCGTATACAGTGTGCAAGGATCACATTGGAGTCTCAGGTACATACTTTATACAGTTCTGTATCCGAGTACTCTAATGCTTGTCGACTGACATCGATCCGCGCTCTTATCTTCTCATTTATGCACTCATTAGCTCATCTCAGGGCTCAATTTTTTTGTATCCTGGCTAGCGCTCCATGTATTCATTCATCTCGGGCATGTGCTATCACGTGCGTGTGATTAATCGACGACTCCGCGTATCAAGCAGTGGCACTCTTCCAGGTTTCGAGACAAAAACTAGCGAGCAAGCGCACAACTCCGGATACGTGTTCGGATGTACAACGATGGGGTATTTGCTATCCGACTGGAATGCTGACAGTAACTCTGGAGGAGAGAGAAACTATTTTCTTACTCTTGCCTTCGATCTTATCGCTGAGCTTGAAGGTGGCAGTTGTGTTCTCGTCGTTCGTCACAACACAAACATCCCGATGCCATGCGTCATATACATCCCTGGCATACGTACATCGAATTCGACCCGCACGCACGTATTTCGATGGTCATGTTGACTTCCATGCACTTGCTCCCACGCGGACTTTCTGCGTGTTGGGTGTAAGTGACTGGATGAGCCAATCGCCGACAATCGGCGCGTAGGCTCTGCTCGCGGTGTCCGTCCGAGTCTCTTCCAGGATTGGTGCTACTCACGCATGTTTATCTGGGGCGAAATACAGGGATCTAATTCAAGATTCAATATAACGAAGAGTGTTTCAATGTCGCGGACTAGACTGTGGAGTCAGCGTCGTACTGATTTGTCACGGCAATCTTCGCCTTAATTCAGGTGCGTTCCGGATCGTTGCAAATCAACTCTCTTCTGATATCCCACTTTGTAGATTCTCGAGCCCATCTCGTGCATGTCGACTTGTCCACAGAACGGAATTCTGTAGTCATTAGTATTTGAAGAGTATACAACATTAGCGTGGATAATTTATATCGATATGGACGGACGAAGAGCACGTCGCTATACCAAACTACGTATGCTCAGAGTGCATGCCATGCTATCAAGAGAAAGAAAGAGGAAGAGATGGGTCAGGGCGTGTGCCTTTTCTTAGGCATATAGAGCCACAAACATCGCTAGTTTCAGTTAGGGAACTGGATCAGATCGACTTAAGACGTCTTCTGCAGACACACAATTCGACGCTATTACTTGAATTCAGATGTTCTGACTATAACTTGAATAAGACGGCTCGGAAATATCTCCAACTCATATGGGATATAGATTCGTCGTATAGATTTCTTGAGATTAAACTAAATAACCAAGGAATTCATAAACGCTTGCATTATTAGGGTTGGACTCACGCCGTGGGGCGCATCGGCGATATCGGACGATGACGCTGTATTTACTATTGAGGCGTTCGCCAAACATTACAGAGGAACATTCCCTCGTCTCGCCCCTCTCCGACCTTGTCCTTTGTTGTTGTCTCCGGCGCCCCTGTCTCTCCTCTCCAACCTTGGATCGGGCTCACTTAACGCCGCCAATATCAGTGCGCGTATCATGTCCTCTCAAACAGACTTCAACTTGAGCACGCCTGCGCTGCCCAAAGCCGGGCTTTTCTCACCTCTATCGTCAGCATTGCTACGCATCTTTAACGTCCCTCCTCTGGGAACATAACCCACATCACATCGCATAACATACGTCTCGACTCGGAGTCAAATTCGCGCAATACATTCTCCAGGGAAGGGATGAACATTGGAGAGATTTAGTCAATCGGCGCACGGCGATTGCGCCCGAGGCCTCAGGTGTGTGCTTACGTTTATTCTATACTTTGAGGCATGTCTACTTACATCGATTCCTGCTCTTGTATCTCTTTCATCACTCCGCTCTTGAGCCCATCTCAGAGTTCGAATGTCCTTTCTGGCTCCATCGATATCGTTCATGGTACATGTGGGATCGATGGCGATTGTTGTGTACCAAATACGTACATTATTCTGATATCTGATCATCGTGCTTCGCAGATCCTTACATCTTCAAAGCATGCAGTTCCGTCAAAGTCAGTGCGCGCTCCGATCTTTAAACATTCCTAGGTACGATCTCTTATCATCCGTACGTCCTCTGGTCAAATCATCTGATGTTTCACAACAGGGAAAAAATTTCGACTTCCATTCTGCACATATAGGCAGATGAAGGAGCGGAGGCGTGCGGCTGAAGCACATTGTATACGGTGAGGCATTCCTATAAATCAGTTCCCCTGTCCGTCTTCCGTTCTCCTCCAACTTCATCCACGCCTCAGAAAACGACGCACGATATGTGATTCGATGTTTCTACACCACCTTCGTTGATCGTGCTTGCATCTGAGCAACCCGTTCACTTTGGTGCAGTCACCTGTAAAGCAGTTCCTCGTGCGTCTTTACGGGTTTTGTTTCATATAAAGAAGTTCTGTCACTATAATTTTTGCTCGACAATTCTGCTTCATTTCCTCCGCTTAACCCATCTTAACTCCATCGATCCGTATATGGATCGTGCATTTGGCTCCATCCGCATTCGTGTGTTCGTGATGCTTTCTTGTTTCTTCTGAATTGGAGTTGGGGCGAATGGTTGGAGCAGAACTTTCGATATCTCCTTGTGAAGTGCTTTCTGCGGATCCAAGCAGAGGCCAAATGCTGGGGTATTTGCTATCCTATCGCAACTTATGTTACGTTGACCGTAACTCTTGAGGAGAAGACCTATTTTTTCCCTCTTTCATTGTATCTTTTCGCTGAACTCAAAGATGATAGTATCTCATTGGGCGTGTGTTCAAGTTGTTGACGGCGATACACGTACACAAATGCTCTGCGTCATCAACATTCATGGCATGTATAGGAGTCGATACTCCTGAACCTCACGCACATATTTTGGTGATCATGTCCTCCAGACACTTGGTTGCCGCTTATGTGCTTTTACAGCGCATTGGGGTACAAGTGAGTGGTTAGGTGTCTGTAAGATATATTTTCTGAATATGGGCGTGTGGATGGCGTTTCTCTGCATGCTGGATCTCGTTCAACTTGGCGAGGTTGTATTTATCTTGCGTTTGCCAGCCAGAGTCGGACCTCGGTGATATCAGGTGACGCCTTACTTATTTGTTTACGGGACCTTTGCCAAACAATTCGGGGTGCGTGTTCGCTGCATTTCATCAACTCAGACTGTAATCTATGGAAAGCAAGACTGGCCTGCTCAAGGCAGGACTTGCCTGCTCCCCAAAACGGTTCAAATCGGGCTGTGCAACTGCCGATTAGATCTCATCTGTGCTTGGCATTGTCCGGATACATGATTGACGTGTGCGGGTACCTTTCGTCCACCAATGCTACTGCCTAAAGTTATTAGAATAAGAAATATTATGCAGATTTCAACACTTGATTACTCGTTCACCAAAGCTAAGAAGAGAGCTGAGAAAATATAGACTACAGAAATCTTAGCTCTAAGAGGGACATGTCCCATGTCCTAGTCTAGTTTGTGGTCGCAGTCTTTCTGAGTCGGTATACCTTCAGGCTTCAATCCATGTTCAGTCGGTCATTCTTCAACATTCCTTCGATGCGTAACTTGTTCGGATTATCTTGATCCCTGTCTAGTCCCGATTTTTTCCACTGGGGGAGAGGTGACCTATCATCGAGTGTTGATTGAGCATCCGCCTTCGACTCATACTCCTTCCTCAAAGTCTTGTACCTTCAACTTGTACTCTATAAAATGCCCCCCCTTACGAATTCTCCCAACCATGCGGGTTCTGATACAGGAATCGAGGCAGATTTTACGACAGAGCAAGTTGCCGAAGTTAAATGCGGTCGCTGCTCTGCTGTCTTCCCATCTGGAACAAAGCTGAAGTGGATTCACAGCAAGCCTGAGGCATCATTCAAGCAACCTGGCCGTCTGGTTTGTGACGATTGCTACCAGTACTATCTCAGTAAAGGATCCACAAGACGACGCACAGTTTCTGCTTTGCCTGGTCCTAGTACATCATCGATGCTTCGTGATCATGGAATTAATCATGCTCCCAAAATACCAGCAGGTGAATCCCCTCACATCTAAAATTTACCACACTGGCATTGATACCATTTCTTCACCTTATTCAGCATCTGAACAACACGCACGGAGTGGCAATGCAGTGCATCCGGGAACACGTCGTGACGGCGGTGGCATTGGGAACTCCGGTATGTGACCTGAGTCTCCCATTTTTGGCGGTGTCTCACGACGTAAATGTCTAGATCTTCCAGAGACCTCCCTTCCATCGCATACTGAGGTCCGCCATCAAGTAGCGGCTGCTCAGAGAACTGGTAAGCCTACTGTTAATGTTCACATTCGCCAATCCTTATATCTTCAATTAATGTACCAGATGGCGCATACCCCATGGTACCTATTGGAAGCCAGCTCCAGCACAGATCGTTTCATTCTGCAGCTGCGGCGCTCCAGCAAGCTCAACGCCATGGACCGAGTCCTTCGCAATACTATGCTTCTGGTGGACAAATGTCTGGCAGTGGCTGCGCTGCCTGGGGACAGGTGAATGTTGCCCCCATACCCAATCCTTTCATGCAACGCCCTTTCCCGCCAATGAGGAATCAAACCCTTATCAATCCAGGTTATCAAGAGGCGCACCAGTTCTACAATGAAATGAGGCAATATTATGCTCGGCAGGCCTATGTTCCATCAAATACGGAAGTTGTCGTCGTTCGTGCCAGGATGGCAACCTTGCTTGAAGGAAAAAAGATGCCAATTCAAATTTCAGTTCGTTGCATTTGATATTCTATGAACTTGTACTGAATTTTACGCTCTAGGACATCCTCGAAGCTATCTCAAATATCCCAGTCCATATCGGTCTCTCTGACCTGCGATGGGTTGTTTATCACACCCTTCTTCCTCACTACGTCAAGTGGTCGAAGGGTTTTCCTCTTAATCCAGAAGAATGCACTATCCGCGATAAACTTTGGGTGGAGCTTGTGCCTAAAGAGCCAGATGTTGATGCGATCGCCGCTAAGTTCTTTATAGTTGGCAAGGGTAAAAACAAAAATAACCTCAGGCCTACTTTTAGCCCAAGAAATGGCATCGATTTATTCTTCTGCATCGATCACACAAAATACCAGGCCATCTTAAACCATTTATCTGATTTGGAAGAGGTATATTGTTCTATAAACTTACTTTCAAGGAGGATGAATTGTGGTTCTCATTGCGATTTGTTTGTATATGCTACAGGCAGAATACAGTAGAGAAGATAATCTAGATCGCGAATCCCAACCATCGGGTCATTCCCGCGGAATCTCATCAAGAAGTTCCTCGAACAAACAGCGCACCAAAGGCAAACGAAAGCAAAGGGATGAAGACGACACGAATACAGTACTGTCTGATTGATATACTTCGCTTCGTGTTCCTGATATATCTCTCTAAAGAACCCAAAAAAATTCGCGCTGCCACAACATATGCCAGAACCTAACGTATTCGCAATTTCAAAGCCAAGCTCAGAAGAAGTAATTCGCGCTCTTCAATCCCAGCTGCCAATTAAAAACAGAAACATGCGATCGCTGTGTACGTTGACACCTTTATGGTGATGGGTTGCGGTTGCTAACGCAAATTGTCTCAGTTGAAACTGTAATCATTCCCGTCATGTTCTTCAAGCCTCCTACCAGCCCATCATTCACCGACTTGGTCAAGTCTCCAAATCTGCTTCGAGAGCTGCAAAACTACCCGCCAATTGAGGTAAATGTGTCGTATCGCCCCTCATCAAAGCCTCAAGAAGGAGCTTTCAAGGTCGCCTACCTTGGTCACGTATCAATCCCGCTATTCGGTGCAGCTGCGGTGGATGTTTGCATCAAGCAGACCTTTGTCAGGTCTCCCGAGGATGCCAAAAAGTCCAAGATTATCTTACAAGGTCAGACACAAGCAAAAAACCTTACGATGGAGTTAAATTGTCTAGGATGGGCTCACGCTTTAATGGACCTGGTTTATGCCTTCATCCGGCGCAAAGAGGCAATTTTGGGCAAGCCAGATTTCGCCATTCCGCAAATGCGCTTTGTTCAAGCTGGGCTCGCTATTCCCAAGGATGAAAATCCTGCAAATGTATTTCTTCTCGAAGAGGCCATTGACTCAGGTAGTCCTTCTTGGTTCACGAAGTATCTGAACAATAGCTCTGCCAAGCCAGTCAAATTCAAGGATTCAAACAAACTCCTTCGTGCGCAATTTTTGTCGTTTTCCCAACATGTTCAATTTGTCGAAACGGAAGGTTTAGCATTCATCTCGGATTTCCAAGGTGCGCCAAGTATCTGCTACAGTGTGATATTTCCAGCTTATTCCCAATCCTTCCAGGTGGACCAACTCTCCTAACAGATCCTCAAATCATAACAAATCTGTAAGGTTCTATCATGATATGGTATTTCGATACTAACTTATCGTTAGAACAATCATGGGTATGTTATTCGGAGAAGGGAATACCAATTTCGACATGTTTGCGAAGGAACACGAATGCAACCAGTTTTGCCTATTCTACGAGCTTCCGCTTCCTCAACAAGCAAGTATTCCGAAAGCTTTGATCAATGGGGCCCAAGAATTCGGTGATTCAGATGATGATGAGTCCTTCCCCGAGTACCTTGGCACCATGCCCATGGAAATATCACGCGCAGTCATAGAAGATAATTTGATTTAAGTAGCGTATTCATTCCATACAACTCAACCAGTGAAATTAATCACATACGTACATGCATAGTCTATGAGAACATTTATTTCTGTGAACTTGAAGAGACGAGCAGTATTTGAGCAACACCAAGCGGCAGAGACAAGACTGGGTGGTGGCGACACTTCAGGGTGGATCACCGCAATGGGTCCAGTAGACAGTCGTAGTCGAGTTGTCGATGAGAGTCGAATACAGGCTGGTGCTGTTGATGTACTACGCGACGTTATTTTGTCATTCTTGTCGATTGTCCGTTGTCTATTCAGAGTCGGGAAGTCGCTAAGTCAGACAATAAATAAAGGAAGTATAATTGTTCATACCTTTTTCCCATTCCCTGCCATCTCCCACTTTCCAGTGTAAATGTATGCGGCGTTTCATCCTTAAAGAAACAAGGACTAGTCTATAACATAAATACATCTTTCCACATCAACGACGCACGTTAACGACACAACAATAGCGGTGTCTCTCACTTACCTCTGAACATGTCAATCGGTTTGTCAAAGTGTATTGCAAGCATTGATAAGTTTTGGGGCAGGCTGGCCGCAAGTTCGCCCAATGGGTGGATAAGAGTGGGTAAATCTGGTTCAACACGAACCAGATTTCCCAGCCATCTTCAAGACCTATGAAGTCAAAAGAAAGTTGAAAGTTAGTAAGAATAGTTGATAATGATGAAAGCAGACGGCGAGCCCAGGCGTGAGCTCAAGCCATCTACTGTAAAATGAGGCTCACCTGGATGTCCTGAGGATTGGTGCGCCGCAGTGCAGGTGGTGGGCGTTGGGAAGACAGCTGTATGACACGTCACGAGTGCCGAAGTTGAACGTTGCCATAGATATGACTAGGCTTTCTGAGCATAAATATATGACTCCCACTACTGTCAAAATGAATTCCTAAGAATTCAACGATTTAACTGCTTGTGAAGGAAGGATACAATAATAATAAGTCAAATCTACCCATCCTCCTCTTCCAGATCTGGAACATCAGACTCAGAGGATTCCTCAGTAAACGAAGCATACATTTCCTCTGCATCTGCTCCTTCCCCATTTTGTTCAATACCACCCATCCGATAATCTTTCATGCCAGGAAGCAAAGGAAGAGGTTCATTTTCAATTTGTTCCATCCGATTGAAGTGCAATGAAACAATAGACGTAAGTGGTTGTTCGGGATTGGCATTGGCAACCTCAACTTGGAAGGACTGCAACATCTGGCGATAGACATTCCAAAAAGTGTCAAAAGTCACCACAGGCGACCCCATTCTTGCGTAGAATGCACTGGCATGCTCATGGAATTCTGGAGGTGTCAACTGGAAAACAGGGTGGTCTGGTGGAGCGTAGACTTGTTCCAGTTCATCAATGAGATTCAGCGGCACCGGAATCTATCTTAAAATGAGATAAAAATCTTACTTAAAGCACTACAGAACCCACCTTGAAATCCATTGCATCGTATAGTTCAGGTTTCACTCGCATCAGCTCAGGAATGCCATGAGGGAGTACTTTTTTGGTATCTGCGCGTGGAGCTGTCCGATTGCGCACAAGTACCCACTTATCAAGCTCACTTTGAATCCAAGGGATAGCAAGCCAGCGAAAGACCAAGCTATGATGAAAAGGTGAGACTATAGAAGATGGGTGTATAACATGGCTTACTTCTCAAGCGGATTATCAACATCATAATACCCTGCAACCACTCCAGATTCAAATAGATCCTCATACCCAGGTGCAAAATCACGTCGAAAAACAGACCAGTTGGCTTCGGATTTGACATTATTCTTCTTTCTCATCCAACGGTGTTGCAGTGTTCCTTTGAGGGATGGATCAAGTGTCTGTCGAATGACTGTTTGCACATTTGCAACACCATAATTTTCCGACCCAGGGTCACTTTGAGTAGTCACAGGGATTGCTATAGTTGTAGAAGATGCGTCAATACGAATTCCAGTGGTGAATAAAAAAGATAGAAGGGTACTTACCGCCAAACTCACGTACAGTATTCAAGAAATACCTCGTGATCAATCGAGGATTTTTGTTGGTCCACCAAACCTTGAGCCAGTTGTTGAAACCAATAAAAGGATCGATGTTGTTGTGTAGCCACAGGCCAAATCGCGGGCCCCACTTATCATGCTGGTCCTGGGCCCATACATCATTGACGCCAGCGGCGTAGAACCGACGGCGCTTGAAACGTCGCTGTTTGCGTGCTTGGACTGCATGTGGCTCAGTCTCATGAAGATAGCGTTGGATAAGGGGCCTGAGGTGGTTGTCAGTCAAGTATTGAGATGAGACACGATTACTCACCGAGGAACACGCATGTTAAGCTTCACGAGCAAGTCCCTTCGAATCATATCCGCACCACGAGAGGGATACTGCCTGCGGATGTCCTGAATGGCTTCTCCGATGGACTCCAATGTGTGTTTTTGCTGTCTAGTGCTTTTAAGTTCCCATTTGTCACGAAGGCGTTTGACACTTCTAACACTGGTTGCAAAAAAGTGTAAGTGACCTCAGAAATTGTCAGGAAACACAGTGTCGCTATAGCGCACCTGAGACCGTATCTCTCTGTGTCGTAATGATCCCTCATATGAAGGGCAATCTTTTTATCATTGATACCGAGACCGTAGTAAAACTTGAAGGACTCCTTGATATCATCTTCGGGCGCTGGACAATGTTGAAAGTCAATGTTGGTTACATGTCATTGTCAAATATTTGGGCTTACGAAGAGGCTTATGTTGGTTAGGCATAATTAAGCATTGAACAGAAATTAGAGGGATTCAGCTCTACGCGCCGTGAATGTGAAGAAACAAATGTATTCGAAGGGGAAAACACAACAGCCATTGCGGTTGGCGCGAGACTTGGCGATCATCGATGAGATCGCAACAGACAGTCACATGATATTTCACGGCCAGCTAACGGCACTACATAGCTCCAATTCAAATAGTCTCTCGGCTTCAGCGGCAGATCTGCCCGATTTCAACTGTTTTGGGAGCAGGCAAGTCCTACCTTGAGCAGGCCAGTCTTGCTTTCCATAGTAATCTTACTAATCTCCCACTTTATAGGCGACATTGGTACCCCAACGTATCTCAGGACAGTGCTTTTCTCTTCTCATGCACCACCGGACGGATGATTGACACTGATACTCGAGCCGCTTCTTAACAGAACACGCATTCACTCATGTGCCACGCATTCCGAATTGTGTGCGCGAGGATATCTCTCGTGTAGAGCGGAAGGGGCACATCGTCATTTGATGCTCTAGGTGAGTGGTTCTCTTTGCTGTGAACGATCAGGCTCATATCGGTTCTGATCCTCAGCTACGCCTTTGATAAGCCATCGTTCATCGTCGGTGACGGTATCAATGATATCGATCGAGCGTTCTTGACTCCTCTCTTCCCACGCCCAACTTCTTTGGCCTTATCCGTTCAGATCTGCAATTGTTCTCATCCACCTTGATGCGTATGGCTGCAGTGTATTGCATCGGGTGAGTCCTGCATTTTGCATCGTCTCCCATCTTTTCCATTCGCCGCCGATTCCCGAGCCACTTCCCCGTCAAGATGACACACGATGTGGGATTTCACATTTCTGCGATGCCTTAGTCAATCGTGCTTGTATCTAAGCAAGTCAGTCACATCAGGGCATCTATTTTTGAATTCAATGCTTCCATATCGTGTGTCCTTCTCTTGGCTTCATATTCTTATGGAGACTCGCAACCTTGAAATTTTTAATAACAGTCGTCTGAAGCTATCAGAGCGCGTCTTTATGTACTTATTTTGGGTGGAGGTACCGTAAATCTTGTAACGTTACTTTATTTGACGTTTATGTTTAGGCGTTGTTCTCAGTCTGATCAAATTCCAGGAGTGATGCTATTATGGCAATAACTTCATTGTACCAAGGCCCCGGCCTAGAACGTCGTCAAACCAGTAATTATTTATTTTATATGTTGGGTGTTGATCGTTTAACGTTTTAGGTGAGCGAACATGTGTCATTAACGACTTAAGGAGGATTCGAATGGGTGGGGGCATACAACGTAAATCTCGTAGACGGTGAGTCATCTATGAGCCGACCACCCACTCTTACTTCCCAATCTCATCCTACACCAGCTACCTACCTACCCCTCGTTCCTCATCCTCCAACCTCCATCCCCACGGAAAATGATACACAACACGACTTGCGCACCCGATCTCACCGAGTCGCCTTCCACGATCGTCTATGCACACCTCGGCTCGGGCGCACTCTCACCAAGCAAAGGAAAACGTGTCATGTTTTGTTTTGTATTTCTTGGGGCTTCACTTTTCGCGTGGATTTTTTAGTTTCGAAAAAGTTGGGTTGAACTTCGACATATGTGTGTACTCTACTTTATTCTACTCTATATAAATATTTGATGAACGTGCCGCACGCAGGTGTTGATTAGTTGCAAAGCGCGGTACAGGGTACGTTGTATTTTTGTCCTCGTTACATAAATACGTTACACTAATTCTGGTTCTGGATAGAAGTATTCGCTCTATCCGCCGCATACATGTACCTGATGGTCTAAGCACGTTATATACGGTGAGTCGTTTTCATGTTGGGGCCATTTCGCGTTATCCGCGTCTTTCTTTCTCCAACTCCACCACGTCTCAATCTCCGGAAAGGACGCACAATGCGTGCTCCGATGTTTCTGCTCCGTTGTTAATGATGGGACTTGAATATAAGAAACCTATCACATCGAAGCAGTGGTCGATGGGACAGCGCACTGTCGTGCGTCCTGATTCATGAAGAGTTTGTTTATCCTCTTTTATATTGTTTTCCTCTGCATATATCGTCTTGACCTCGTCTACCCGCACGCGGATCGGAACGTTGGACTATTTATCCAAGTTCTTCTATACGTTTACGCTGCGATTCCCATCGGCTCTGAATTGGGGACGCTGCGAGTACTTGGTAAAATTAAATCCCTGTGCTTTTCCTTGTGTGGGTCACGCATGTGAGGTTCAAGCAGCGGCGTTATGAAGGGGTATTTGATATCCTACTGAGACGTCAGTGGTAACCGCTCTGGAGGAGAGAGAATCTATATCTCCCTCGTGCATTCGATCTTTTCGCTGAGCTTGAAGGTGATAGTCTTGTGTTCTCGTCGTTGATGGTAAGACACACAGACACCGATGTCATGCGCCATCGACATCTCTGGCATACATCAGAGTCGCCCCGTACGCTTGTACTTCGGTGATCATGTTGACTTCCATGCACTTGCTCCCTCGTGGTCTTTCAGCGTATTGAGTGCAAATGACTGGATAAAACCATTCCCCGGCATCGGCGTGTAGACTCTGCTCGCTGTGCCTGTCCTAGTGTCGTCCAGGGTTTGTGAATTGGTGCTACTCGTACATTATTATCTGGAGAACTGGTGCTAATGGAGCATTAAATCTTGTTTGAGCGCCTCCGTAATAGTATGCTCGACAAACGTACGACTTTCTCAATGAGTTACGGTGACATGTGCCTCTCTTCAAATTGTTTGTAGTTTCACCTGCACCAATGAGGGGCTTATCGATTATCTTTTGATGATTTGGAAGAGATCTGGAGCGATATCCGAGACAATAACCAGGCGCTTAGGTGCTTCGGTGATATCGGGCGACGTGGGCCGGTTATTGCCCGACTCGCCAAACTATTATTACGTGGCATCGAGTCGTGTCGATACATTCCCCCTCCAGCCTTGCTCTCTGTTGCCGCCTCTGATACCATACGCATCCCGTAACACCGACATCAACACACGCGCATTGTCACCTCCTACTCCATCTTCACCCACAGTCGACGTCGTCTTCACTCCGTTTCTCATCATTTGCGTCGATCCGGCCGCTGCACCAGCGATGTTCCCCGTCTCTGAACTTTGGCCCACCTTGAACCGCTTAACGTACGAGTCTACATCAGGCCCACAGTCGTCGCGCATCACATTACCTTGAAAAGGATGAATATTGACGTGCTTTGCATATTGAGAGCACACCTGAGGCCCCAGGTGAGTACTTCAATCTCTTTTCTACTCTAACTTTGTCGACTTACACCGTTATCTTGTCTCAAGTTTACTGCTCTCTGGACCCATGGAAGCATCAAATTTCATCGATTCATCGGACATCCGCGATGAATCGACGGTGATCGTCGTATCAAACGATGCACTGTTCCAGCCACCAACTAGCCAGCGAACGCATGACTCCTTGCGTAGACTGCGATCATGAGACCCTTGCAAATTTCTGGGCTGCGATATCATCGTTAAAGTCGTACGTTTCTCTCATACATCATCATTGTATTTCGCTTATCTTTTTTACAGCATGCGGTTCGACCAGTCAACATGTGCATAACCTCCGCTATCTATCACGCTTTCGAACCATCAAGATGTAATTTCATATCGTCCATGCGTCGTCTCGCACCATCGTCGGACTATTCAGACACGGGAACGAACCTGGGCTTTTGTTCACCGCATATATGCACTAGATGAAGTGACAGCAAACGGCAACTGCGTGTCGTATACGGTGAGGCGTTCCCGTTACTCATTACCCTACCCTTATTCCGTTCTCCTCCAACCCATCCATGTCTCTGGAGTCGATTCAGATGAGCCTCACGCTCGTATTTCGGTGATCATGTTTACTTCAGTGCACTTGCACCCCCCACCGACTTTTGCGGTGTGTTGGGTGCGAGTGAATTGATTGGGCAGTTCACCTGAACTATGTGCGTATGGATTCTGTTCTCTGTGTCTCCGAGTATCGTTCAGGGTTGGCTACTGACACTTGCTCATCTGCGGCTGAATATTGGCCTCTAATGCAATATTAGCGAAGAAATGCTCAATGCATGCTTATAAGCGTATGGCGCTCTCAATGGAACGTACGGTACCGTTCACGACCCGCGCGGGGTCTATTTCGTCCTTATTTGTTATTGCGACTTTTGCCAAACATCTAGGTCCGTTTGTTGGGATTTACGAATAGTTCTCGTTATCTGAGGCTCTCACTCGGTACGCTCCACCGGAATTCAAGACACCTCAGGACGCGCTCTTCTCCTTCGACGCGAAGTGGCGTTGTCTTCTGGCATCGACTTATCAGAACACTTGCCATGAACTTTCCAATTCCATGCCCCACTGCTTCCACCACACCCTCCCATGCTCAAGGCGCCTTGTCGTGCCATCGTAACCCAGCCATCTTCACCGCACTCTCGCTATCCAACCCGTTATCCATGAGAAGCCCTTGCCACGACGCCGTTCCCACTAGCGCTCACAAACCCACTCTCGTTGGCGTTCTTACAAGTCCACCTTCAGAGCGTGGAACGTATCTCGCAACATGTACAACGCAAGTCGACTTGTGTGCAGCGCAATGACATCGCTGGGGTGGATCCGGAAGGGCGCTTCGTCATCTGATGCTCTAGGTGAGTGGTTTTGTGTGCTCTGAAAGATCAAGCTCATATCGATCCCGATCTCCAGTCAAACTTTCTATAAGCCATCGTTCATCGTCGACGGTATCGACGACATCGATCAAGTGTTCTTCACTCGTCGATTCTGACACATCTCCTTCTGATGCATTCATATTGTCTCTACGCAGCATTACAACCTCCATGGGACGCTATCTCTTCATTCGGATCCGCCGTTCTTTTCGTTCCACGTCCTTCGAGCGAGCTATATTGATACAGTCAATTATGGGTTGGTGTATACGATTAGGTTTGATAGACATTCGCTCTCTTAATGGTCGTTGCAGTGGTACGTTCTTTCCTCGTTTTGATGCTGGCTTTGACTCACTTTCTTATATCCTCAGAATATGGTCCGACGAGAGTCGGCGACCGCTGAGCTTATGATGTTCTTCAAAATGTAATTTCTCTTCACGTTCACATTCTCCAGTAAATTGTCTGATGGTTATGACAGAAAACATAGCCCAACGTCTGCGTACAGCTGAATAGTGTTTATACGGTGAGTCCTCCAATTGGAATCATCTCCCGTATTTTCCATTCGCCGCCGACCCCCGAGTCACCTCCCCGTCAAGATGACGCACGATACGGCATTTCATGTTTTTGCGCCGCCTTCTTCGATTGTGCTTGCATCTAAGCAAGTCAGTCACACCAGCGCATCTCTAACATAAGTTCCTCACATCGTGCGTCCTTCTCTTGGCTTCATAACCTTATGGGCGCTCGGAACCATGAAATTTTCGATAACAATCATCTAAAGCTACTAGAGCGCGTCTTTACTTACTTATTTCGCATTCAGACCATTCGCAAGACATTCTGCACTTTCTTTGGTGCATGGAGGTGAATTTATATGATTCGGTTGCGACTTTATATGTCTGTTTATGCTTAAGCGTTGTTCTCAGCCGGATCAAATAATAGGAGTTCATTTCTCCAGCGCCCTAGCTTTGGGACATCGTCAAACCAGTAGTTATATCTTGTTTTAGTATATCTTCTGCGTGCTGCTTGTTGACCATTTAGCAGTTGAAGTCAAGGGACGTATGTCAAACCTCTACGAGGTGCATCTAACCACATGGAGGATGAGTGGGCCTTGCACAGCTGAAACGTTCCGAATTCGGTGAGTCGTCCGTCCCGCACTGCACTGTCCCTCTTCCTCCCTCCCATCCGACGTCAACTGTTATGATCCAGCAACCCCTCTCATGCTCTCTAAGACTCCAAAAAAAGACGCATGATACGGGTACCTTGTGTCAATGAGATGCCTGCGATGGTCCCTTGCACTTGTGCAAGTCATTCAGCTCGGTGCACTCTAGATGAGGCATCAGAGTGTACCGTGTTTTGCATCGCCTTCTTTGGTCTTAGCTTTTCTAACCTATTGGGTTCGTTTTTTTTTAATAAAAAAATTGTAAATGGTGCGTCTATTACATGTGTCATAGTCACCTTTTACTTCTCCTTCATCCCAATTCTTAAAGCTAACCATTTGACACCTCATTATCAATATCGTCATTAAACCCCACGCAAAACGAGCCCACGCCAGTACGGTTTCCCTGCCACAATCTATACACCGTATTTGGTATGGACTCTCCGTCCTTTCCAAGGCCCGTAATTGCAATTTATAGAGTCAGAATTACGATAAGTACCATATGTCGCGGGACGTTTTGTTTTTATTTTTTGAAGGGGGTAGGGGGACTGTTGTACTCAATTCGACTACACTTCTACGCTTCTCTACCTTTAGTACGACGAGTCGCACGTCCGAAACGCCGTCCCTATTTAATTCCCTTGAGCATCTCTTGGCATATTCTGTTCGCTGCGTTTCTTCTTCCGCTGGTGCTGGTTCGGTTTTTACTATGTGTGTATGTCTCGGATATCAGGTGCGCTTTTCATCCCGAAGTACATCCTCCTATTTCCTACCCCCCTAGCCTTCCCCGCTTTGACGATCCTTTCAGGAGCAAAGACCCATGTGCAACGCGTCGCCCGCATAGTAAGAACGCTTGTGGGAGGCCTGTTGGGCTTTTGAATCAGGTTGTATAAATGGGATTATATTATTATAGGTACAGTATTCATCGGCGTCGTTTTTTATTTCTTGACGATGGAGGGGTTGGGAGAGTCTACTACGTGTACGTGCAAAATGTATTGAATAATCATGATGCGTAGACGGCATGGATGACCGAGCCAGCAAATGAAAGGATGTCAATCAAAAAATGAGATGCGTTCAAGGTTTATTTATTGTTCATATGCATGTACTCTACATATCTCGGGATTTTGTATACCACCCACAGAAAGCCGCGAGATAGCGATATATCCATATATTGCGAACCATAAAATAGATACATCGTATATCGTCCTCACCGTACCCTCACCATCGCCATCCAAATTCACATCCACATCCACATCCACATCCACAATTCACTCACTCCCGTCAACCCACACCTCACTAAACCTCCCCATCCCCGCCACAATCTTCCTAACCCCCTCATCCACCTCCCCAAAATCAACCTCACACGCACATCGTCCAGCCTCCGCATCCGCATCCCCCTTCCTCTCTCCCCACACCGCGCCCAAACACCTAACCTTCATCGCATCCAACGCAATCGCTGCATCGGGCACGATGTTCGCTATACGATCGACCGCGCGTGGGCCTCCGCCGTCGTCGGCTTCGAGCGCAAGCCGGCATTCGGTGTAGAGGACGGCGCTGCGCGGGCAGAGGTGGTTTGCTGAGGGCGCGACGAAGAGGGCGAGGATTTTGGTGACTGTGTGGAGCCAGGTGGCGTAATATGTTACCTGTGTAAAAACAAGGTAGTGATGATTAGCGTGCTGTATGCATTTCCTTTCGCCGGACGTTCATTGTGGAAGGGGGAGGGGAGGAGGGTAAGGGAGGAGGTGGAACGTACGTAGTGTGCTAGGAGTCCTGGTGCGGTGAGTTTAAGAGCGGCGGAGGAGAGTGGGGTGGAGAGGGCTTCGTAGGCGGCTTTGTCTGCGAGCGTTGGGTGGGCGTGGAGCGTGCTGTGGTTGAGGATTTCGAGGGGGTAGTCCGAGAGGAGTGTTCTGTATATGTGAGGGAAAGAGGATAGGATAGGGTAAGGTGAGAAATGGCGCGAAGGAAGAGGTGGGGGATGGGACGTACTCCATGCGAGCATGACATGCGCTCACAGCGCTACTAACCCCATACTTCTCAGCAGCTTCAGCGACAGAAAAGAACAGCGTCGGGTCAACCTCTTCCAGAAATGCGGCGCTACGTACGCCATTGGGATCCGACGCCGGAGGTTCGATGAACTGGAACAGCAGCTCAAGCACCTCGCTGCTCTCCGTCAGCCGTACGGGGTCCGAGATATCAAGAGAGCCGGTGGCGAGCTGTGCGAGACCTGCGCTGGTTTGTGGGGTGAGGTAGGTGGAATGGAGCTTGAAGAGGTTGTTGGAAGAGGAGATGAATTCGATGTCGGCGGAGGGTGAGCAGACTGCGTTATGAGGTTAAAGTATGTGAGCGGACGGGGACAATGTGAGTTGTCGCTACTTACACAGTGCGGAGGTGGTTGGCGTGGAGCTGGTGCTCATAGTGTCAGTTGTGGTGGTGGCGTCCATCGTAGATGGGGGTTACGGGTCAAGACGAAAAATGACGACGATGTCGAGGCCAGATTTGAGTCGAGACTCATTGACTCGGTTGCGGCTGGAGTGGTCGCACCTGCCGCGCGTTCCGAGCGCTCTCGACATGCATTTGTGTTAGATACCCATGGTTTTGGACGTTACGAGGTGTCGTGGCCATGGAATGAGTGTCGTACGATATGTAGGCGACGATGATGGTGGTTCTGAGAGGAGAAACCGTGTTGATGCCGCCCCGGGACCGTGGGTGACCGGTGATGTGCTGTGTTTGGCGTTCGGATGTGTGCCAAATAAGAGACGCGTCATCGAGTCAGAGTCTCGTTCTCAACCGACTCTCAAGACCATCTCCCTCACCCATGTCCTCACGTCGCAGGAAGCTTCTTGATGAAAGAGCGTTTATATGAGCAGTGACGACCCCTTTGTCCCTTTGTCCCTTTGGTTCGGGACCTCCACCGCCCCCATGCACCCGCGCGGGGAGTCATGACTATAGCCGTCGCTGAGCGTTCGAAGTTGACGTCTTTGCTAATAAGGCGATTCAACTCGAAGCTCTGCTTCCGGAGAATATAATCGACGACCCGCGCGTTGCATAGCTCGGTTCGAGACGTAATCCCTTACCATCTCTTGTGGGGCGTCGAAACGCCCACCGATCATGCGTCCATTCGTCACCCTTTTCCATCTAATAAACGCTCCTCTCGTATGTTTACATCTATAAGCACCCCATGTCATGCAGTATACATTAACTTTAGAAGCTTTTCGGACGGGCTCTCGCTCCTAGCAGATCCTGCATTGCCGGTATATGTTTCTTTGTACCACTTCCGTTCCTCTGACAGACTTCGTCCTCATCTTTTCATCCCGTATCTTCCCTCTGTCGCTACTCTCATGCCCATATTCGTGCGTGTTCCTCGTCAATACTTCCATCGTCGCGCTGACCGATTTCCTCCTCAGTATTGCGTCCAGTTTCTATACTCTCTACCCCCATCCTCCTCGACTTTTTCGAATTCAAAGGTGATTCACCCCACTTATATACACTCTCTTGTATGTATGCATCTCCTCTCAAAAACCCCATCGCGCTGTCGGATTTCGTCCTCAGCATCACGTCCCGTATCAACATTCTCCCCTTCCTTCGGACCTCTCCAGCATGTGCTCCAACTCCGCCTCTTTCGTCATTCGTAATTGTCGGCGCATACACGAAGTCGAATGTAGGCTTCTCATCGCGGATGCGCGCACATAAGCGCGCATTGCGACGCTGATAACTCGTACTCGAGTACCAAGGTAAGTATTTTCACTACCTACGCCGCCCACGCCACGCCCACCCGAAACGCATGCCGTTGGTCGTTCCGTTTTGTTTTCGGGGGGTGTAGTCTATGTACGTGGCTACTGTAAACAAACTTCCTTTCCTCTTCGCGCCCCTTGGCATTTGTTTATCGTTCGCATTTATTTATCCTTTGCATAATCCAAAGTCGATCTTTTTTAGGTAGAGTACTTGATACGCGATAGTGATATATATTTTAAACCGTAAGACGCAGCATTGTGTCGTTCTCATTGTATTTACCTCCTTCATTCGACCTATAGAGGATCATGATGACGATCCAATTGCTAATCGACTTCATACCACAACATTGGGCAAACTCCCATCTATAACTCACTCGTTTGTCTCCACCCGAACCTCACAAAACCTCCCCATTCTTTCCACCTCCCTCCTCACCGTCTCACAATTGATATCATCTGCGGATATCATTTGAGCTGGCTCAGCGATGTTCGCTGTGTCGCTGTCGGTGGTCGTGTTCATCTTGGATGGTGGTTATGGGTCCAAGACGGTTGTGGTGTGTCGGTTCAGCTAAAGAGAACGTAGAGAAGACACGTGTCAAACGCTCAGCTTGTCGCGTATTGGAATCGGATAACTCCTTGTGGGCGTTGGAAGGTTGTCGTGGGCAGGGACGCGAAGGAAGCTGAGGCCGCGCAAGGCCCGTGAGTGCTGTGCTGTGTTAGGCAATCAGGCAGTTACCAAATACATAAGAGGCGAAGTCATTTCAACCGAAACTCAACACCATTTCCTTCACCGTATCTGCAAGTTTGAAGGAGTCTTCTATACTATTAGAGTATAATGCGCGTTGCGTGAACGAGGGACTATGTCATTGAAACAGGCACATTGCCTTACTCGATCTTACAAGGCCCCTATCTTCCTGCGCAGGGAGGCTCGCTCTCGACACCCATTATAGTGTATTCAAGCCGGGTTTGCGTCATCTCTAGAAAGGCGATCTGACGCGAATCTATGGTTGGAGGATGGGCTATATATCACTCCTTACATCCGTCTAGACTGCGTCCGCCATATGATCCTTTGTTTTACGGCGATTCCAAGCGTGTTGCTCAGTGAAGTCGTCACTTGCTCTCAACATGCAGCATATGTTGCGCTTCCCACAGACGCACGCTTCCCGGTAGATTCTGTACTAACGCAGCTTTTTCTGACCTCCTCCACAGCATTATACAGTCGCGCTGTCTACGTTCTCTACTCGGTTCATCGATTCACATCAATCTCGTACTGAGCGCCGGTGCAAAATACAAATGCTCCCTCGAAGCCGCCATCTGCATTGGTGTAATATATGAGGATAAGAGCGTTAATATAATTGACCACTTGCACCGTTTAACGTATGCATTGGCATTAGTTCATGAAATGCTTACGGGCGATTGTGTATTTGGGATTGCATATGTACAGTAGATTAGCCTATTCGTCGCCTAGCTAACCCAATATTCCATGTATATCGTTAAACTTGGGTATGTTTTTTCTTATGTCTGCAATTTCATTGCGCACCTCAACAACATACTCTTCATTCTGATAGTAGGAGTAGGAGTCCGGGTCGGCAAGATTTGGTATTTTTTCAATGGACAACGGATTTTTGTCGAGCTGAGAACGGTATGCCTGGTACCTCATGGCATCGTCTTTATTAGTTCCCACCATGAGTGCTGCTGCCTTTTGGCATGCTTGGGACCAAGCTTGGTAGAATATCAACTGGAAAATTTCAATGAGACTAATGAGGAAGTTATCGAAGGGAGAACCACCACTGACGTATTGGGTCAACAGACCCGGCGCGGTAATTTTTTTGACAATGCCCAATGTACCGTGTGGTAATAATTCTTCAGCGGCTCTGTTTGCGAGACCTGCATACCCGTGAAGAAAGCAATGATTCAATATCTCGCATGGATACTCCGACACGAGCTGCCTGAGGAGACGAAATATGACAATCAGCCCAACCCAATGAAGTACAAGAAACGAGCTGTTACTCAATCCGCATGAGACATGTGTTCGTCGCCCCATATATGACGGGCTGCGTATAAAGTTACTTGGACGCACTAACTATTAACGTGAAGCCCACCCATTTGCCGAGATGCCGGCTACAGTTAACTTGGACTCGCGTGTTCCCACACTGTTGATCGCCACTTACTTCCAGTACTCCGCGACAGGAACTTGCACCATGGATTCCGTAAGATTGTAGATAGCCACATGTATATAAAGCCGTTTTAATTGAATATCTAACATCTACAATAGGTTGTATTAAGTTTTGTCTTCATTTTTGAACCGTGGAAGGCTACAAACCACGCATTCGATCCCCAAGTCCATTTCTCACGGTGCTTGGTGGTGTGCTCGATGTTATTGAGTGCCCGAAACGTGCAGCGCAGTGTATTATACATTAGAATTTGTACAATTCTATAGGATATAATATAGGTGATGCTTAAAAATTATCTATATGGTAGTATATGGTTTATTTCACTCATAAACGGCTTAAGAATGCATTTTCGAGATGCTTCTAGTATTCCCATGATGTTACTAGGACTCATAAACATGTTATACAATATTCTACGGTCCAAAAACTGCTCATGTAGATACTAATACCTATGCACTATTGAAGAAAATTGCTAAAAAGATCGGGGAGCCTATGTTTGTTGTTAAATTAGCTATGACAGTGTTTCTGCATTGTCGCGACGCAGTAAAGTACAATTCCCACGTGTTGAAAGTCCGCTCACGCTCGCAATGCATGGGCTGAATCATATCATAGAGTGTTCCACAAGAACCAAATTCCTACCTAACTGTATATATAATGTGTATATTGGTATAAAGAGGCTATGGTATGAAATTTATATACTGCAGAGCAGGACTGCAGGCTTGTCGATCCTCTGATTGGTACAGGATCATCTCAACTCGGTGAGAACCTATATGTACTAGCTTGTTTACAAGTAGCAGTTAGTATGTAAAGTTACACGTTAGTTTTCACATCTCTCAGTCAAGTATACAAGCTATCACGTTAACTTACAAGTTAATGTCACAAGTTAACTTCCAGTTTCACCCAAGTTATCACGTTAAGCTACAAGTGAACCACACAAGTTAGCAAGTTAGTAGCAAGTTAGTTACTATTAGCTACTGGCTACAATATATTACCATTGTAAGTACTTAAGTGGTTGTATAAGATGTTTATACTAAGTTAGATTAACCATCTGTCCTAAATCTTTTGCTCCTTCTCACCGGCACCATCTGTTCTCCATCACGCTCTCGCTTCAAAGACACATTTGGGATAACAGAGGCAGGCGTAATGATACGCACTCCTTTTGGAACCATGCTCTGTGCGGCTTTCCCCCGTGGTCGCGGCTTTATATGTTTTTGAGGCTTTATTTGACCACCATTTGTGGTGGCATCGATCCGATGGTTTGGAATAAATTTAGGCCCACCGGACATCCCCATTGAAGTTGTGTTGAAGAAGATGTATGGGCTGTCTTCTGCGCCAAGGGCATGAACGAAATGTGTGCCGACTAGTAAGTCTTGCTTGTCAATGCAGCGCTCCAGGCTATTATGGATGCCAGGCATCCGTATCGATCCAGCTGCAGCCATAGCTTTTTCGGGCATGGTTAAAATGCGCTCGAGTCTTCCGCTCTTAGCTTCGAAGTATACGTCGTCAGGCGGGGGTTTGGGGTGTGGGCCGGTGTATGCAAGGTAGAAGATCTGTTCATCATCGCAAGGCTGCCGTCCGAGATATTCACGTATAATGGCAAGACGAAACAGAACATATGCGATGTTCTCTATCCAGTGAGGCTCGACATGTGTATGACCCCGTCTTGTGTCGTTGAGGAGGTGTTGAATGAAAGGATCAACCAGAGATAAGTCTGCCGGAAGAATATCGAGTTTGAAATTCAGTGTAAAACTGAATTGATGGCGAGTAATCATCTTTAACACCTCGCAAGGGTATTCCGACAGAAGCTGTCTGAAATACAATAATCAGCCTTTCCTCTGAATCAATGAAAGTACAAGAAACGAATCGTTACTCAATCCGTATAAGAGATATATTCGTAGCACCATATATGACGTATTTCTCCGCCGCCTCTGCTACTTGAAAGAACAATTCTGGCGTCAATTCGGCGATCGATGGGTGCTTGTGATTGCGCGAAAGAGGTGGAGGTTCGATGAACTGGAAGATGATTTCGAGGACTTCCGCAGATTCCGCCAAGAGAGTCGGCTCCGATTGAGATGCATCGTCTTGAGGAGCCTGAGCGAAGCCTATGCTGGTGCTCAGATTGAGGTACACGGAGTGGATCTTGAATGTGACGTGGTCTGAGGATATGAACGTGACGTCGGCGTCGTCTTCGCAAACTAGTATGTGGATATCTGTATATGCAATGGGAATAAAAAGTTTGATTACTTACAGAGCGCCGATGTCCTTTCGGGCGCTTTTGTAGAGGAATCCATCGATCGAGAGATGAAGGGAGATGTAGAGGGGTGGGCGCTTAAACTTGGACGATAACATCGGTGTCCACGTGCAATTTCTCACAGGTACACGATGAGAAGGTTATTTTAGAACGAAGAGTCGCTGAGCCTCTTGAGCTCTCATTTCTGGATTCAGATGTGTTCGGCCGACTAGTCACTGCATATTTAGCCTAGTTTCTTGTAACGCCACTTATAGCTCTGCATAACCTCTTTAAGGAGGCTTTGAGAGCATTCCTGAGTCCACTTCGCACGTCCATACGTGGCGTAGATGATGTCACATCAATAAGCTGGATCTTATAGTTTCAGTCGCTTATCTTATGACTATCATACATAAGGCTTTCCAAACGACTTGTTCGTATTCTGTGTGCCGTCAATATGCCGGCACCGTGCCGTTGTTTGTTATTGCCGTGGTAGCCAAACACCAGACTGCGAGACGTGAGACAGTATTATGCTCTAGGCCGGTAACTTCATTGATTATCATTAAGAATCACCATACCTCATTGAAAACATCTTCGAACCTCACTGTACATCACCGAACTACAGTACCATACATTCCTCCATTCACTGAACTTCAGCAAACATCATTGAATGCCATTAGTTACATATTCATAGTATTCTGAACATCATTGAATATCATTGACCATCTGTATATCACTTCACCAACTATCACTGATATGACGCTGATATTATACACCCCAATTATGGGCATTGAAGGTGGAGGTGGACGGGACTACATAAAATGCGGTGCAGAGATCGCAGAGAACCGTATTGGCGTCGGGTCATTTTGCTGGGGTTAATGACGATGATGATGAGGTGTCAAATGCATCGCTTCAAGACTTGAGATGAAGGAAAAGTAGGAGTCAGAATTATGTGTGTGAAGATGAAGGTGAAGGCGACTACGGCACATGTATTAGACGCACCATTTACAATCTTCCAAAAAATAACAAGCCTGACCCAATAAGTTCAAAAAGCCGAAACTCAAGCAAAAGACGCACGATACGGTGCACTATTGCGCATTTTTTAGAGCTCACCGAGGTGAAGGACTCGCATATGTGCAAGCAACCATCGCGGAAGGCGTCTCATTGACAATAGGTACCCGTATCATGCGTCGTTTTCGGGGGTCTTAGAGGGGATCAAAGGGTAGGTGGTTCATAGCAGTTGACGTCGGATGGGAGGGAGGATAGTGCGGGACGGAATAGATGACTCACCGTATTTTGAGAGTTTCAGCTGTGTGAGGCCCACTCATCCTCCATGTATTCAGATGCACCTCGTAGAGGTTTGACATACGTCCCTTGACTTCAACTGCTATATGGTCAACAAGCAGCACGCAGAAGATATAAAACAAGATATTACTACCACCGGTTTGACGATGTCCAAAGCTGGGGCGCTGGAGCAATGAACTCCTATTATTTCATTCGGCTAAGAACAATGCCTAAGCATAAGCAGTCATATAAAGTCGCAACCGAATCATATAAATTCACCTCCATGCACCAAAGAAAGTGCATAATGTCTTGCGAATGGTCTGAATGCGAAAAAAGTAAGTAAAGACGCGCACCGGTAGCATCAGATGATTGTTATCGAAAATTTCATGGTTCCGAGCGCCCATAAGGATATGAACCCAAGAGAAGGACGCACGACGTGGCATTTTATGGATAAAAATGGAAATGCGCTGATGTGACTGACTTGCTTAGATGCAAGCACGATTGGCCAAGGCGGCGCAGAAACATGAATTGCCATATCGTGCGTCATCTTGACGGGTAGATGGCTCGGGGGCCTGCGACGAACGGAAAAAATGGGAGACAATGTCAACTAGAGGACGCACTGGATGCAACGCGCTGAGGCCATTCACATCCAGCGCATATGTATAATGAACAGATGCTGAAGTGTGTTTTCTATCATAAATCATCAGACGGTGCGCTAGGGAATGTAAACGTGAAGAGAAATTACATTTTGAAGGACGTCGATGCATTGCGAGATAGAATTTGCGTATTGAGAGTAGGGCTTGCAGGCGATACGTCTACATGAGGAGGGAACGAAGGACGTGGCACGAAAAGGACGGTGAGTTCCATGGAGACAGTGTTGCTGCGCAGAGACAATATGAATGGATTAGAGGGAGAGGTGTCGGAGTGAAGAAAACTTGATCGATGTCGTTGATGCCGTCGACGATGAACGACAGTTTATCGATTGTTTGACAGGAGACTCGGATCGATATAAGCTTGAATTTTCAGAGCACAAAGTGTTCCGATGAGTCGGTGATACCAGACGACGACGCCGCTACGCATCGAGGAGAGGTGCATTGCCCTGGGGCGTCTTGGATTCCGGTGGAGCCTACCGAATGGAAGATCAGATAACGAGAACTATTCGTGAATCCCAACGTACCTAGATGTTTGGCAAAGGTCGCAATAACAAATAAGGACGAAATGGACCCCGCGCGGGTCGTGAATGATACCTTCCATGGAGAGCGTCACATGCTTATAAGGCATTTCAACACTCCTCACTAATATTGCATTAGAGCCTAACATTCAGCCTCAGATAAGCAACGGTTAATAGCCAACCCTGGACGAGACTCGAAGAAATACAAGGACCAGAGTCCATACGCACATAGTTCAGGTGAATTTCCCAATCATTGCGTTCGCGCCCAACACACCGCAAAAGTCGGTAAGGGTGCAATTGCAAGGAAGTAAACACGATCACCGAAGTACGTGCGTGAGGCTCAAGTGGGTGACTTCAGAGAATGGAATATGGGTAGGGTAATGAGTAACGGGAACGCCTCACTGTATGCAACACGCTGTCGCTGTTTGCTGCCATTCCGTCTAGTGCATATATGCGGTGAACAAAAGCCCAGGTTCGCTCCCATGTCTAAATAGTCCGACGATGAGACGAGACGAAGCATGGACGATATGAAATTACATTTTGATGGTTCGAAAGCGTGATAGATAGCGGAGGTAATGCACATGTTGACTGGTCGAACCGCATGCTGTAGAAAAGATAAGCGAAATACAATGACGAAAGAACGACTTTACCGACGATATCGCAGCCCAGAAATTTTCAAGGGTCCCATGATCGCAGTCTACGCAAGGAGCTCTCGCTGGCTAGTTGGTGGCTGGAAGAGCGCATAATACGACGATCGCCGTTGATTCGTCGCAGATTTGATGCTTCCATGAGTTCAGAAAGTAGTAAACTTGAGACAAGATAACGATGTAAGTCGACAAAGATTAGAGATTTTACTTACCCGGAGCATCGCCGTTATGTGAATGCGATAACAAATAGTGGCAAGAAAGGTCGACCAGAAGAAAGGAACCAAAAAGGGGAGAATGAAGTAAAGAAAATGGCAAACGAATGACGAATGGGTCGGAAACACAGCTAACGCGAAAGCGCACCTTATACGGGGTCTCGAATCCAATTTCTTGGGCATGTAGATATACAGATATATGTCCTAAGAAGATTACATCAGATAATCGATGTGCACGATGAATGAATGCAAGCGAACAAAAATCATGTACTGAGACACCTTCTTACACAGCATGACGCACTTGCGCACCACGATGTCCAGCACTGCAAGAAAGAAGCTTCGGAAGGCAGAACTGATGGCAAGACATTCTTTGTTCTGTTCCAAGTCGACGGATGGACACCTTAGGATCAAAGGATGGACGGCTGGCCTTTCAAAAGGAAGAGAACCGTGACGATGGATGGAACCAAAACAACGAAGAATGCTTATGAATGAAAGTACGGGAGGGAAAAGAAGAGAGAGCGAGGGAGAAATAAGGGATGCATATTAGTCAACGAGGCTCATCTTAAAAAAGGGAAAACCTCACGGAGGAGGATGAAAATGCTGCATTGAGTCGGATGATCGCGACCTTCTGACAACCAGAAAATGGCGGTAGGGAAAAACTCTCAAGTGACATGCAGATAACGAACACATAAATCAGGGATTGAAGATGTATACCACTCGAGAAGTCAAGGTGATGGCAATCGTATGGGTTTGATGCGCTAAGAGAATGAGACAGGGACGATGACAGACAGCTGACAATGGGAGATGCAGTGTGATGGGGCCGTTGAAGGGGTGGAGTGATGTGGACGAAGAGATGCTGAAGTGGGTGAGAAGTAGGACGAAAGATACCGCTCGTGAGACTTGGAAATATGTTTTGAACGGGAGACGTACCTGGAGGAGATAATCGACACGACCATCACTATATCACTACCAACGACATCTCGCGCCAATCCTCGCTCGTCATTGGGAATCCAAAACGCCTCGCAAAGCGCAAGAGGCGCTATCATTAACCCTATTATGGCACAGCAATGTCCGAGTCGCATGCAAGCCAGATTTATGCAGAGTTCTGATATGTAGAATCAAAATATGCGGCTGGGGAAGCAACGTGGCGCTGTCAGATACAACGTAATGGTATGTATTGTCGAATATTGAGCGGCCCAGAGCTCAAACTGAGGAGGTTAAAAAATTAAATCAGTATCTGGATGCTTTGAGATTCAGTTCCAGCCCATACGTACAATGTGCCTGAGAGGAGGGAGTTGAACCCATTCATGTTGTGCATGCTTGCTGGGGTAGAAGAGGACGCCAAGGAGAGCGTTGCGATGGACCACTCCGTACAAGTTGGCGCCGAGTGCGAGTGAGAAAGGGCGACCACCGTGCAGTTAGATAAGAGCGAAGGGGGCGTGTGGTGGTTGACGTTCTGGTGCAAGGTCACAGAACCCATCTCACGTGAGTTATATGCCCGGGACCATGAAGGTCATTGATGAACATCAATGGACATCGGTGATCACTGTTGATAGTTGTTGATCATTGGCTTCTGCTGCTGACCAATGATATTCAACGAGGTTCAGCGAGGGCTCTCACAGACGTTCACCGATCTTCACTGTAGGTCAGTGAACCTCACTCGCCTTCAAGATGAACCGCTGAGGCCTTTCTCGGCCCCAGGGCATTCCACCACCATGTTCAATGAAAATTTAGTTCTTTCTTTACCCCTGCACGCCCACAATGACCTCTGAGACTTTCTTTGGGCGCGTCAACAACAAGATGAAGAAACCGAAGCTCGTCGCCCTCGCCACATCTCTGAACATCAATCCTGTACCCGAGAAGGTCTCGGACCTCGTTTCTGCAATCAAGAAACACATCGATGAGAACCCACAGCTCGCGACGGACCCGAAATACCAAGGTTTGTTCGTCTACCGTACTAACAATGGCCAATCGCAGAAGTTGGACAAGAAGAGCTCGGATAAAGATGCTGAGGACCTTGCGGCAGCTGCGAAGGATGCAGTCGGAGCAGCACCGGTGTCTGGGTGAGTGCAGAACACTTACAATTCGAGCTCTTACTGATTCTCTTCGTCAGCGCGCACAAAATCCTTATGGAAGGAGGATATACTGCAGATCCACCC